>CBVK0102096885.1:0-12438 GCA_900067695.1 Picea abies | reverse complement strand
TGTATAATATGTTGGCATGTTTACATGCAGAGTATGCTTGTCATTGATGGCAAGAACAACAACAATGATGGCATGGTTACAGGCAGAGTGTGCTTTTCATTGATGGAAAGAATATCAACGAGGATGGCATATTGGTAGCAATGATGGAAAATAGGAAAGCAACGATGATAACATTGCGAATTGTTGTCTACAAGCTCAGGAGGAATAGTGCAGAGTTGCACGTAGAGCCCAACTGTGTTCTAGGGCCGAGGTTAACTTCATTTCCAAAGCTCAGGAGAGATAGCATTTTTCAGAAACACAGACGAGTCCCAAATTCATCAGGACTCCAAGAAGGATCAAAGGTCAAGGCCTTTGACACTTATAAATTCTTCCAATTCAGGAGGAAGCATAAGCTCAGGAGAAGGAGAAACAGTGGCCATTGGATCACCAATCCTAAATACCTGATGTTCGTTAGATCAGAGTCCAGTGACCAGAGGAAGCACAGAGGAGAAGTACATATATGATCTGTTGGATCTTAGTGCCAAGGACCAACAACCGTCGGATCCAGTATAATTGCGAAGAGGATAATGGTCGAGAGCCATCCTCCAACTTCGCAAAATGTGAAGTCGTGATGAGATCTGAGCCATTGGATCCAAAGGACATGTGGCAAGAGATCAACATTTCATTGACTCGCGAACTGGAAAAGTCAAAGGTGAGAGTTGTAGGAACTCGTGATGTCCGAGTTCGCGAGTTGATATAGACAGTTAGATCATGGGGACTTGTGAGCCATTGATATGACGCTCGAAAATATTGGGAAGGTAGGAGGCAAATACCCAGGGAGTTGGGAGGTGAAACAATCCTAGCCATTCATCTGGGAAGGACACGTGGCAGCCGATAAATCAGTTTTGGAAAATTGGAAGTCTGAAGAAGGGAGGTGAGTAGTCCTCCAACTTCATGAAATGTGAAGTCCCAATATGATATGAGCCATCAGATCATCGAGGATCGTGGGCCGTTGATCTGGGGCAGGTTTCAGAAAATCAAAAGTTGAGAGAAGGGAGGTGAGTATTCCTCCAACTTCGCGAAACGTGAAGTCCCGATAATATCTGGACTATTGGATCACAGAGGGATATGGGCTGTTGATTTGACACAGAGCGCTGAATCAAGAATTGAGATTTGGAAGAGTCAAGGTTGGCTCACGTTCAAACACCTGACACATGAGGTTGCCATTTGATCACAACCATCGATCAAAGGGAGAGCGTGGAACGTTGATCAGGCATGACGAAGTTCACAAGTTCACGAAACACAAAGCACCCTTTTCCTTGGCCCCTGGTCATAACCAAGGTCACATCAGTAGAAAGTTAAGGGAGGAGCTATCATATCGCTAGGTTCCACTTCAAAGATTGCCGAGATCGTGAAGCACCCATTTGATCAGTGAGTGTATATTATTAAATATAATTAAATAATAAGGCATTGCAACCATTTGCAAGCAGGTACCCTATGTTGCGCTTTTGGGTGTTAGCTAACTGGCGACTCCACAGGGAAATCTGTTTCCAATAGATTAAGAACTCAGAATGTCCGGTTTCATAGATCGATAAACATAGATCAAAAAATTATTGACCAGGATGATTATGAAACAAGGGGAAAAAGATGGTTTAAAGGAAATAATGAGACGAGATTTTGGAAATAACTCATGAAAAGTGACACATATGAAGAGGTTTGGTCCTATATGCATAACATTAGATCAATCATAATAATTTTTTTTTTCTTTTTGTTAAAGAAAAATATTATGATATGCTCTTTTGAATTTCAAGATGAAGAGAAGAAGAAATAAAGATCAGAAAATAAGGAAGAAGACCTAAACATCTATCTAACAACAATACTAGATTATTTTACATATAAATATAAACAAGAATGCACTAGATTAGATGAAATGAAACGACTAAGATGAGAGCATGTTGTGTGTGGGAGATAATGTGTTCTACTTTTGCTTTTTCTTTCATTATGAAACCATTGGGAAGAAAGCCACCCACTTTGTACCTCACGAGAATAAAATGATATTGATTACACATTTATACTTTTTTTTGTTTTCATTATGAAACCATTGGGAAGAAAGCCACCCACTTTGTACCTCAAAGAATAAAATGATGGTGATATACACATTTTGGAAAATACATGATGACTCACCATTTGGTGGGCGATAAACATTTTTTTAGATAATATTTAAATATCAATATTGCTCTCTCCAAATATGCTATGGTGTCTTCCGCGTGCCTTTAGGCTCCAACTAATCACTTTATGTTAAAAACTTTCTTTTAATTTGACTCGTCTTCGATCCCATTTATATAAAAAATAAATAAATGAATCATTTTACATCGTATAAAAGTATATGGTGTAAGGAATTAAAACATGAATATTGTGATTTGCGACAACTTGATGTGTCATAATTTCATTCTATTTAAAAGATAAAGCACGGCTTCATCCACTTTGTCTCCTGGAATAATTATAGCATGTCTTCATCAATACCACAAAATCCACTATGCTCTCATGAAATAATTTATGTGTGCGTCTCCTCCATGTGTTTCACTTAATATATACAGGTTCCATAATCATGAATGTGCATTATGCACTTTACATGTTTTGATGTCCATAACTAAATGATAAAGAGGAGTGGGTTTAATGGTTAAGAAAATGTGTTTCCTCTTAAGAGGTCACAAATTCAAATCCAGAGGGGGGTAGGGTATGTATACCTCCGTAGACTTGAGCAGTCAAATCGTTGCATGGAGGGGGTCTATTTTCCCACAAACAAGGGGGTTTTATACAACAATTTCATTTCTGGCTTGACCGTGATCTTAAAATTAGATTATTATTATTATATAATCTTTCATCTTAAAATTTTAAATTTTCAATGTTTATGACATTTAAATTTTAGATATTATTTTTATTTTTATTTTTTATTTAAAACTATTTTCGATTGTAACTAAATTGAATGAGTTATGGAAGGATGGTTTTGGTAATTTGGCCCTACCATTTTCTTCAAGCATGACACATGAAATACTATGTGGATTTGAGAGAGATCTAGGAGAGGCAACTTATAAAAAACATATCCAATACATTTAATTATTGGATAGGGTTCATAAAACTTAGCTGCAAACTTCTAATGACTATTTTGCTTGAGCAATCTCTGCTTATAGGGTTGGAGACAAATGAAAATTCGATATCCTTCTTCAAAGTAGTGCTCAAATCAATGTTGATCGACTTATTGCTTCATTTGGTTTTGAACCAATAACAATTATCCTTGATTATATGGAGAATGTCGGTCCAATCATTTAGGGTTTTGTCCACCTCTTAAACCTTTGATGTGCCTAGTAAGTTTGAGACCATAGATGAGAGTTTTATTCATATACTACATCATAGGATGACATTTGGTAGCATCGTGATAAGGTATATTGTAACACCATTTGACAAGGAGTGGCCACTAAGCTCATTGTGTCTACCTTTATAAGGAAAAACATATCAAATAAGTTTCGAGACACTTATTAACCACTTATGTCCGACTATCTATTTGGGAATGATATGCCATGCAAATTTTCAATTATGCACCCTTTAGTTTAAACCAGTCTTGCTAGAAATTGGTAATGAATGTATGATTATGATATGACAATTGAATTAGGTATGCCATGTAGTATGAAAAAATTGTCCATGAAGAATTGTTGAGACATGCCATGTTGAGGCCTTGAATAAACTTTAAAGTAAAATGATTCTTGACTTCTCCCATAAGTTCATTTTTTTATTGGGTGTAGGTGTTTTTTTTTTCTAGTCTCTAAGGATAGGGTGGAATTTATGGTTGAGAGGGTTGATGGCTTGTTTCTTTATTTTAGTGATATTAAGGTTATTTTCTTCTATAGGTTTAGTGATAAGGGGAGGTAAAGGAGTCGCTACCACCCTCCTTAAATGAAATTTTACCTCATTTGATTGTGCATAATTTATTGCGTAGGCTTGATACTTCATCATCTCATTATTGTGGATAGGATGGACCTATCTATTATTTGGATTTGATGTTGGTTTGGTAGACATTTGAGGTTGTTTGGGAGTTTGTTGAATAATGTTATGAGTAGGACATGTAGAAGGTGGAGGTAATAAAATTTGTTGTTGTTATCCTTGATGTTTCCAAGCTTGTGGAGGATTAGGCCATTGGCCTTGGGACTATTATGGGGGATGAAATGGAAAAGGTTGATTTTGAGGATATTTCCACTATTGCGACATCTGATTATGCATTTGATAATTTGGATAGCTATGTTGCTTACCAATTTGAATATGGATTATACATTTGATTAGTATAAGAAGATTTAAAATATTTTACCAATTTGAATATGGATTATACATTTGATTAGTATAAGAAGATTTAAAATATTGAGGATAGTCGTAACTCATACCTTGTTGGAATTGCCTTGGTGGCCATTTACTCCTCTGATTGATGAAACATATCTACACCATGTTGTCTTCTACTCCTTTGTATAAATCCTTTAAACCAAGTAAAAAAGGGCATTTTCTCATTTGATGATCAGGATCTTCATAGATTCCACATACTTCCACTATATTTAGTGGACATTCATTCTTGGCATGTTTCGTTTTTCACTTATGGTAGAAATAGTGAAGTCTCTTTCAGCCTCTTCTTGCTTCCTCTTAATCTATGTGGTGTATAGTTGCATAGAAAATGAATGCAATATTTAAATTTTCATATCCTCTAATAAGATTCCAATTTTAGTCTTTTTGAGACTTGTTGTTGTATATTTTGATAATTGTAGGATAAAATTTTTACCACCTCTATTATCAATGCTTGCAGCCCTAAAGTAGTTATTAACAATTACATTATATCCTCATATGTTGGCTTAAATATGTTTCCATTTCTAATGGGGTTGAAGGTCCCTATCAAGTCTTATTTTACACCTTTGAGGAGCACTAGTTTGATATACTCATCATCCAATTTGTATTTCTGAGCTCTTTTGTGGGTAAGTTGGAATATTTTCATGTAATATTCCAAGGATTCATGAACTCCTTGTACCATTTAGAATATTCCAGCCCTGGTATCCCTAACCTTACAATAATTTCTATAATTTTCAATGAATATTTTCTTCATATGATCCTATTTTTTTATACTACTTCCCTCTAATCTCATGAACCATCTCAAATTTGATTCCTTTAGGTTAGAGGGAAAAAAATTATTTTTTTGAGCATCTAAGGTGTAATCATAGTTTCTATAAAGAACCTCAAAGTAAAAATAAAAAAGGTATTAGGGTCTGCAATAGTTAGACCATGGAAATGAGGAAGAACAGAAGGGTTGATATTCTTCATCCTTGTTTCCTCATCAGTTTCCCAAATTGGAAATTGAAAGAAATCAAGTTTTTCCTCCATTTATTATTCCACGATATTTAAATACGGAGATTCCTCTATATTCTCAACTCACATATCAAGAAAATGATTCACAATATTAGATAAAGGATTTATGAAAATCATTGTAACAGTGTGTTCTTCTTCTTCATGTTACTCGAGAAACTTCTTGATGATTTGTTGCATGTTTGTTGGAATATTAGATAAAGGATTTATGAAAATCATTGGAACAATGTGTTCTTGTTCTTCATGTTACTCAAGAAATTCCTTGATGATTTGTTGCATGTTTGTTGGAATTTAGCAGATTGATTCAAAACCTCCTCAAAATCCCCTAGTGTTGTTCATGTTCACTAGTACCTACATAAACTACAATAGACATGTGTGATTTTGGTTAAAAACTTCCATACTTATCTCTAGGTTGATGCATGCAAACTAAGTATGTATGCTATTTTTCTTTTTTTTAAATGAGATTGTTCATAATGCAATTTTTAGCAACCTTTCTAGCAATGGCACCAAAATTTTTTGGGTCAAATAATTGCAAAAATATATCTACTAAGTCTCTCAACTACACTTTAGTTATCATCCTAGGGATCATGCAAAATTATGAGGTGTTGTGCACTATGTATGCACACTAGAAAGGTCAAATATAGACTACTAATTTTATTGTAAAAGTTTTATAAAGAAAATTCTCAAGTTTGATATTTCATTATGATTTATCCTTCATGCACTTGGGTCCATGGCTTTCACTTCTATCTCTTATGAAAATTTCTATAAGAGAGATGAAGTTCTAAGGCCATTGATTCTTTGATGAAAAATAAATTAAATGAGAGAGTCTCCTTGAACTAGTGACCTTGTGCTAATGTTAGACAATCCAATCCTTAAAACACTAAGTATCATATGTTAGATTCAAAGCATCCACAACAAGGTACTAAACATTGTAAGTCAAAGAATTTTAAGAAAAACACATGAATTTAAACTATTGTTCAAAGAAATATAGGAAATGAAAGTATTGTTGGAAAACAAAGTGAAATAAACTAGTACTTTATTTTCTACATAAGTCTATCTACCTACAAAACATAAATTAACGACAAGAAAGAAAATGATCACAGAGGTTCCTAGTTCTTTCCTTGAGTGTCCCCTACTCAAGGACAGTTTTGGAACCCTTGGAGACACTCTGTAACATCCCCAGTTTTAATCCATATGAAATAAAATGTATTTATGTAAATGTGACTTAGGTTGGTGAGCCGATATGTTGAAAGGTTGGGGTGCATAGAAATGTAATACTTCAAATATATTAATAAAATACATTGTTGGTTGCAAGACAAACAAGGAAAAGAGTTATAGCGGGGTATGATTCCCTATAATATTGATTGTATGGGGGTGTTTATTCTCTCTCCTGAGGCTCTTTTTGCAAATTTCCTGGACAATACTTTTGTAAGTAAGGACATCCTTAATTGATTGAAGGAGAGCTATTTTCACACACACACATTCTTGAGTTCTCCCAGGAGTTCATTTTTTTATTGGGTGTAGGCACTATTTTTTTCTAGACTCTAAAGATAGGGTGGAATTTATGGTTGAAAGGGTTTATGACTTGTTTCTTTATTTTATTGATATTATAGTTTTTTTTCTTCTATAGGTTTAGTGATAAGAGGAGGTAAAGGAGTGGCTACCACCCTCCCTAAATTAAATTTCACCACATTTAATTGCATAGAATTTATTGCATAGGATTGATACTTATCATATCATTATTGTAGATAGGTTGGACTTATTTATTATTTGGATTTGATGTTGGTTTGGTAGACATTTGAGGTTGTTTGGGGTTTTTTGAGCAGTGTTCTGAGTATGATGCATAGAAGGTCGAGGCAACAAAATTTGTTGTTGTTATCCTTGATGTTTCCAATCTTGTGGAGGATTAGGCCATTGGCCTTGGGACTGTTATGGAGGATGAAACAGAAAAGGTTTATTTTGAGGATATTTCCACTATTGTGGAATAGGAATATGCATTTTCTAATTTGGATAGATATGCTTTTTACCAATTTGAATATGGATTATACATTTGATTAGTATAAGAAGATTTAAAATATTAAGGATCGACGTAGCACATACCTTGTTGGAATTGTCTTGGTGGCCACTTACTCCTCTAATTTATGAAACATAGCTACAACATGTTGTCTTCTACTCCTTGGTATACATCCTTTAAACCAAGTAAAAAAGGTAATTTTCTCATTTGATGATCACGATATTCATAGATTACATACTTCCACTATATTTAGTGGACATTCATTCTTGGCATGTTTCTTTTTGCACTTATGGTAGAAAATGGTTTCAGCCTCTTCTTGCTTCCTCTTTGTATATGTGGTGTATAGCTACATAGAAAATGAATGAAATATTTAAATTTCCATATCCTCTAATAAGATTCCAATTTTAGTCTTTGTGAGACTTGTTGTTGTATGTTTTGGTAATTGTAGCACAACATTCCTACCACCTCTATTATTCCTTCTTGCAACCCTAAATTAGTTATTAACACTTAATTTATATCCTTGTATTTCAGATTAAATATGTCTCCATTTCTAAGGGGGTTCAAGGTCTCTATCAAGTCTTATTTTACACCTTTGAGGAGCACTAGTTTGATATATTCATCATCCAATTTGTAGCTATGAGATCTTTTGTGGGTAAGTTGGAATATTTCTATGTAATATTCCAAGGATTAATGGAATCCTTGTACCATTTAGAATATTCCATCCCTGGTATTCCTAACCTTGCAATAATTTCTATAATTTTCAATGAATATTTTCTTCATATGATCCTAATGTTTTATACTACTTCCCTCTAATCTCATGAACCATATCAAATTTGATTCCTTTAGGGTAGGGGGAAAAAATTATTTTTTGAGAGTCTAAGGTGTATTCATAGTTTATATAAAGAACCTCAAACTAAACATAAAATAGGTATTAGGGTCTTCAATAGTTATACCATGGAAATGAGGAAGAACAAAAGGGATGATATTCTTCATCTTTGTTTCCTCATCAGTTTCCCGAATTGGAAATTGAAAGAAATCAAATTGTTCCTCCATTTATTATCCCACGGTGTTTAACTATGGAGATTCCTCTACATTGTGAAATCGCAGATTAAGAAAAGGATTCACAATATTATATAAAGGATTTATGAAAATCCTTGCAATAATGTGTTCTTCTTCTTCATGTTTCTCAAAAAATTCCTTAATGTTTTGTTGCATGTTTGTTGGAATTTAGAAGATTGCTTCAAAAACTCTTCAAAGTCCCCTTGTGTTATTCTTGATCACTGGTACCTACTTCAACTACACTATACATGTGTGATTTTGGTAATAAAATTCCATAGTTATCTCTAGGTTGATGCATGCAAACTCAGTATGTATGCTATTTTTCCTTTTTTAAATCAAATTGTTCCGAATGCAATTTTTAGCAACCTTCCTAGCAATGGCACCAAAAAGTGGTGGGTCAAAGAATTGCAATAATATATCTACTAAGTCTCTCAACTACACTTTAGTTATCATCCTAGGGATAATGAAAAATTCTGAGGTTGTTGGATGTATGTGATGACCCGAGTTCTACCTTATTTCTCCAACAAAACCCTAGAAACCATTGGCCCCTCTGGTAAACCAGAAGGAAATACTGTGCATAGAGTGCACACTGCACTCTCACCTGAGATGGCTTATGGGTGACTGCATGACCTAAATGTTTGTAGTCATGTAAGGGATGGAACTCATGGGGATGTTAGGCCTACTTATACTTCTTCTACTTCAATAATCACTCTACCATACCCTCATTTAGATCTAACATTCCTTTAACCTTTAACATTCATTCTGCATAAAATAACATGTCTACTATAATGTGTGCTATAAATTAAATCTAACAGATGCATGTATTAATTCATGCATTCAACATAATAAGAAGTGCAACACATAAAAGGAACCATTTCACACAATGACACAATATTTTACTGTGTGATGCAGGAGCATCTCTCCACGTCAATCAGCCAGCCAACTAGCCCACGTCAGTGCACACATTCAATAAAGAGAGGTGCAGCCCTCATTTCAAATTTAAACTTGAATGTAATTAAATGAATGTAAGGCTGTTGAGCCGTAAAACCATGCTTTGCACAAGCATAGCTGTAGGGAGCCTTGAATGTTTGTAAGGCTGAAATCTAGATCCGATTCTAGACTAGACAACCCATTCAATGTAATTGAATACGGTAGGTAGATTGGAGGGAAGAGCTCGAAGAGCCCCCTCATGTAAAAGATATTTGAATCTCTTTTGAAGAGAGGGGAGTTGGTAGCAAGAGTAGAGTGAGTAGAGAGGAGAACAGAGAGGAGAAGCCGAAACTCTATTGAAGTTTGTGCTCGGGAACACCTTTGTAAAGAGACATTTTTATTAATACAAACAGAAGTAGTTTTTCCTGCATATCACTGTGTTGTGTGGATGTCTTTTGAGTGTTCATTTTATGTTGTAGATGTACGTTGTAAGTATTCATTTGCATGAGTTGTTTGATTTTAGGTTTGGAGGTCTTTGAGGCTTCACACCAGGAGGGTGTGACAGAACACTGTGGGTTCTAATAGCCGTGCACAGAGAGTGCATTTCTGAATTCTGTGGGTTCAGACAAAGGCTTGCCAGGAGGGCACAGTAGCTGAAATCATTAGTTCAGAAGAAAAGCTCAAGGTTGTTGAACACCTTACAGACAGGGCTGTGTAGGGAAGATGCAATTGCAGACAGAAACTCTTTTGAGTTCTGTAAAGGTCTGCCAGGTGGGCATTGAGCAGGTGAAGAAATGCACAAAGAAAGAACTCTGTTGTGAGTTTAGAAGAAGACAAGATCTCTGAGGAGTTCTATACAGCTCTGCTAAGTGGGCATTGAGCATATGCACAATGATGCATTGAGCCGGGGAGAATAACATTTCGGCATTCCGGGTATCGACATTTCGGGAGTCAAAAGGACAAGGGACCAGGAGTTACACATCGGGAAACCCCAAAATAGGACGGAGGTCTTATGAGGAGTGGTCACATGGATCAGGGCATAACCAGGAGGGGCTAATGCGACAAAGGCCATTTCGAAAAATTGGAAATCGGGAATTCGGGAGTTCTGTTGACAAGAGGTCGGGCCCTCGCATTGATAAGTCCCAAAGGAAATATGACTACAGTCATATGGAGTAGAGTCGCAGGGACCAAGACATAGCCTAGGGGCTAATTGTTGATTGAAGCCTTTTCGACATTTCATCATTTCGGTGTTCAAGAGATCAAGGGGACAGAGGTTCTCGACATCAGAACTCTGTGAGTCTTGAAACCCGAATTTCATGGTCATGTACAGAAGACCGTGAAGTAAGAAGAAGGACCAGTGGATCGGGAAATTGACATTCTAGCAGGGAATCAAAAGAGCTAATTCAGCTCGGAGGAGTGATTGAATGATCCTGAGAGCGAACTTTGACCTAAGGGTCAGAAGGGGTCCGTGTCAGTTGTGGTATTAGAGCCTGACTCTCTTTGTACATTTCAGACAGAGGAAGCAGGAAGAGAAGGAGAATACTCTTTTACACGTCGGTTTGGTATCAGAGGTAGCTTGCAGGGACAGGCAAAGAGAAGGCAAAGGAAGACAGAGTACTGGAAGCTCTGTAATGATTGGTTGCAGGTAGATAGCAATCAAGAAGACAGTTAGGAGGACTGTAGGAGAAGCTGAAACACTCAGAGTTGCAGAGTGACAACAATAGGTTTACCAAGAGGGGAGATAGAAGAAGAATGACTACTGAAGGTCATGCACACAGTGAGAAGAAGAACCACTAGTAGCAGGAGACTGTTTAATGGGATAAAGATCTTGCCAAGATCAGGGCAAGGATGGATGAACTTGAATTTGGGATGCAACAGGATACCAAGTCGAGATGGGTATATGAATGGCCCATGAGGAAGCCGAAGGAAAAATGGCCAGTCAAGGAGTTGATTGGCTAGAAGACAACAGAGGTTCTTGAAAATATGGTTGAGGCATGTTAAAAACCTCGACAGACTTGAGGAGATGGTTCAGGTATGTGAATCAGAGACTGGGAGAAACCTCGGTAGTGAGGATGAATTGGGATTAGCCAGAGATCTCAAGGATTGTCAAGAAGACAGCCAGGAAATTCCCAATTGCCAAGAGGGCAAGGAGTTGAGATTTCTGCAGGATCTCATGGACTGTTAGGAGGATAGCCAGGGAATTTCACTTTGCCAGGAGGGCAATGAATCGAGATCACTGCAGGATCTCATGGACTACTAGGAGGGTAGCAGAAAGTTTCCAATTTGCCAGGTGGGCATGGGAACAAAAATGGGACTGTTTGAGAGTCTCATGAACTCAGAGGTGAGTTTAGATCAGCCTGAGGAGATGATAGAGAAGATGAGCTCAGAGATGGATTTGGATTAGAAAATGCAGCTGACAGAGAAGGAAGATCAGAGGAATCTTCTAATGATTGGAGGAATTCAGATATTCCTTTCACATAGCCCAGTTGAGGCGAGGATTTGTGTTGTTGATGGAAGAGCGACAACAGTAGAAGGACAACTAGATTTGAATATCATGAAAGAAGAGTTGGAGAATACATTAGAGGATTCCCAAACAGAGGAAGATGTGCATTCTAAGGAGTGGCTCAATATTTTCAGCGAGGAAGCTGAAAAGACTGCAGCATTGGAGCTTGCAGAAGCAGAAGAAGAAGAGGCAGACAGCATGAGCTTTGCTGATCTATGTGAAGAGATTGAAGCCCTAGAGAGAAGGGTGATAGTGCAGGGTATGCACATCCAACAGATGAGGTTGGGAACAGATGAAGAGGATGGCATGGGAGATCATTATGATCTATCCATCTGCAGAAAGAAAATGCAGCTGAGGAGACTGCATGAACAGAGCCAGCCATTGCAACAGTTGGATGAAGTGATCGAGAAGATCAAGAGGCTGATGGTAGAGTCAGCAGAGACTACCAACAAGAAAAAGTTGGGCAGAAAAGCAACAATGCAGCAAAAGCAACAGCAGCAGTAGAAAGATGGAGCAGATGAACAACTCTAGAAATTTGTTTGGGATCCAGGAGGATTTC
>CBVK0102096883.1:0-22444 GCA_900067695.1 Picea abies | reverse complement strand
GAAAATTAGCCCATGAGCGAAATTTAGCCCCTAAAATCATCTATGGAGATCTGTGTATGTGTGCACACTGCTATTATGACTGGACTCATTTTTCTCTTTGATGGTCATGTTTTCTTGACCTCCTCCTTGTCTTGCTCTGTGTTATTGTCTTCCTTGACCTCCAAGGGTTCCTCTCCTATCCTAGGGTTCTGCGGTGTTTTGGGTTTTTCTGATTTTGTCTTCTCACTATATTCTTCATCTCATTCTTCCTGTGTGTGTGCCACTCCTAGTTTTGTTTTGCTAGGGTTTCCTTCTGCGCTAGGGTTTCCCTATTTTTCCTGGTTTATTATTGTTTCTTCTTCCTGCGGGTTCTTCTCCTCGAAAAATGTTGGACTGATTGAATCACTTTCTATTGTTGGGATCTCATCTACATATACAACTCTGAGAACATCATCTGTTGGTTTTTTAGTGCTTCTCATCCTTCTGGTGAATTGGTTGGCTGCTCCAAACTTTGGCGGTGTCATTGTTCTATTTCTAAAAAATTCATTGCAAATCGACTGGACTCTTCATAATCTTTGCACACAATCACAATGTGTTCTCTCTTTCGCTCCTTTTCTCCCGTTTACTCAAAATCACACAAGTGTTTTCCTTTTCCTATATTTTCCCCTTTTACAAACTCTATAATAAATTCTCTGACGCACCCTCTTTTTTTCGTTCACTGGTTTTCACTTTTTCAATCATTTTCCATCCCACCATGCAGTGTTCTCATTTTTTGTTGCACAATTTATTCAGGTACTATCATGCCTCTTTCTAGATTCTGTTGCACGCTATAATATTCAACTATCTATCTACCACTTATCCATCTACCTACTTCTTTTTGTTCTTTTCTCATTTTTCTACTTTTCTTCTTCTTTTAACTCCTACTATATACATTATGTACAATTCTACTTCTCTGCGTGGCATCCATTGAGGGTTAGTAGGTCGAATATCCCTATATAGTTTTAGTCGGCTACCATTCACCAAACCTTTCATCTCCTTTCCTACTAGATCATGTAGTTGCACAACACTTCCATCTGTGTCATACTTTATTTCATATGGCCCTAGCCAATGCATTCTGAACTTCGCTAGGTGTTGCAAATATTTACTGTCATAAAGGAGAACCATATATCCTTCCTTAAATTTCTTCTTATTAATATGTATTTCATGCCAAGATTTATATTTTTCTTTCTGTACTTCATGATGGAAACCAACTATGATCATGTCTTCTTCCAACTCCATAAGTTGAGCCAATCTTCCCTGCACTACACCTCTTTCTTTCAAATTTGTGATAGCTACAATGCACAGAATTGGTATCAAATACTCCAAGGGAACCACTTCTTCTTTTCCATACACCAATCTAAAGGGTGTCTTCTCTATAATCTTCTTGCATATATTTATATAAGCCCATAGTACTATTGTTACCTTCAAATCCTATTCGTCTTTGTTCATATTCCAAATCTTGGTTAAGGCGTTATCCAATATCTTGTTAAATGATTCCACTGTTCCAATAGCTTGGGGATGGTAAGGAGTGTTATTCTAATGATGTATCTCAAATTATTCAGTCTTTTCCTGGATTGTACTGTTAATAAAATGAGTCCCTTGATCACTCATCATAACTCTGGGGTATCCAAATCTTGTGACTACTTGCTCAATAAGAAGTCTATTGCAATCCTTCATTGGTGTTGCTTCATCCCATTTGGTCAAGTATTCCATCGTTGTGATTATATACCTTGCTCCTAATATTCTTATTGGTGGATTAAATGGTCCTACAAAATCTACTTCCCACTTTTCAAAGACCTTCAAAGTTACATGAGGTCTTAATGGCATCTCATCCCTCCTGGATGGCTTTCCAACCCTTTGGTAGACATCAAAATTATGACAATACTCCTTTTCATCCTTGTGAACTATTGGCCACCATAATCATACACATAGTAGCTTTCCCTGCATAATGTCATCCAACTATTCCTTCATGTGATTCTGCTAAAATGATGGGTCTTTCATGTTCCATAACACATCTCCTCAAAATGTTGTTTTCACCAAGTTTGCACAAGTGACCTGTAATCGATTAGTAGTCTGCATCTATGACCACCAATTTTTTCTTTTATGCAGTGTTAAATTCCTTTGGGGAAAATCTTGTACTCAAAAATTCAATAAGGTGAGCAAAATACTCATCAACAATCTGTACTGAAAATAGTTGTGCATTTGTGAAATTGTCCTCCAAAATACTTGGTTCTTCTCCATTAGTTATCCTTGATAGATTATATGGCATTGCATTCAATATTCCAGGGTTCACCACAAATTTAAAGTCAAACTCCTGAAACAATAGTAACCATCTTCATATTCTTCCCCCCAACATTGGCTTGTTGACCAAATATCTAAGAGACGAGTGATTTGTAAACATCTTAAAGTGTTTTCCTAACAAATAATATCTGAATTTTTGCAGTGCATATACCATAGCCAATCCTTCTCTTTCTGTAGTATTGTAGTTCTTTTTTGAATCTGAAAACTTCCTTCTTGCAAATTCTATAGGGTTATCTATATCACCTTCTCCTAGATGTGTTAATATTGCTCCAAATGTTATTGCAGATGCATCCACATGCACATGAAATTCCTTTGACCAGTCTAGAAACACTAAAAACGACGTTGTCACCATATTCTCCTTCAAGATATCCAAACTATGTTGGCACTCATCATTCCACTGATACTTAATGCCCTTCTTCAATAATTTCTCCATCGGCACAGTAACCTCTGCATATCCCCTTATAAACTTCTTGTAATATCCTGTATTATCAAGTGTACTTTTTAACTGGCGCATTGACTTAGGTGGTGGTAAATTCACTATGACAACAATTTTGGTAGGATCAACCAGTAGACCCTATTTATAGACCACATGCCCTAAAAATATTCCAAAAGGTGCATTGAAAATACATTTCTTAATATTCAATGAAATATTACATTTCCTACACTTGTCCAATATCAATTTTAGTACTTCAACATGATCCTTCAATAAACTAAACATTGTTCAATCATCCAAATAAACATCCAAAAACTTATGAATAAAATCATTAAAGGTAGCTACTATTACCCTTGAAAATATTGCAAGTGCATTCTTCAACCCAATTGGCATCTCTGTGTATTGATATGATCCCCATTCTGTAGCAAATGTTGTCTTATGTATATCTTCTAGTGTTATCCTGATCTAATGGTATCCTGAAAACCCATCTATAAATGAATAGGATTCTTTCCCTCTTACATTCTCCAATACTTTATCAATAAATGGGGTAGGAAAGGGATCATGCAGACAAGCATCATTCAATTTCCTCAATTCTACACAGATCCTGATTCCCCCTTTCTTCTATTCATGTACTACCATAGGGATGATCCATTTTGATTCTTCCACAGGTTCTATGACACCAGCCTCTAACATCTTATCAATTTATGCTTTCACTTTCTTCTTATACATTGGATTCAACATGTAAGGTCTCTGTCTTATTGGTCTAGCATCTAGTTTCAAAGTGATCTTCATCTCTCCAAGTTCTCCTTCTAATCCCTTCATCTCTGAAAACATCGTTGGAAACAAATCATTGTATTTGTGCAATAACTCTGTTATTCTTTCTATTGTTTGTTTGTCCCAATAATCTCCAATACTTGTAATCTTGGGGTTTTCTTCTATTCCAATATTTACCTTCATTATCTTTAGTGGGGCTACATAATCTTCTGACTCTAATTGTGGACCTTCTACCTCTCTTTCCCCTTCAACTTCTAGGATCTGGATATTGAATGGGTTTTCTTCTGTTGGGTCTTCTTCTTCTATGACATGATAACAATGTAGCAACCGTCTAACTATTTGTCTACTTCAGGTTCTTCAAAAATCATGTCTCTTACCACCTTCAGTGTTGTATCTATTTCTGGACTCTCATGTTCAAATGAAAATGTGATCACAAAATTTAGTTTTATTTCTTCCCAATTTGTAGTTTCTCTATGTTGTTCCAATCCAGTGTCCAGTTCCTTGGAATTCCTTCTAGTGTATGAATAAAATGATATGGCCATTCTTTTGGTGGTACTAGTCTCCACTGAACTATACATTTGTCTACATGTTCTCTAGGTTGTCCAATTCTATCATACTTCTCCACATATATGTCCTCTTGTTTCGCGCCAAATATGATGTGTAGTAACCTCTTGCATTGATACTAGTTATTGATCTTATACTTATGAGTTCCCCACCATCATGTAGGTGTTTCTTTCAAATCCATATATAGTATTGGTAGCCTTTGATTTTCCACTACTTCTAACTCAAACTTCATTAAAAATTCTTATAAGTCATTATGACCATAAAAGTTTGGAGGTTCTCTTACCTCTATACCAACCCATCTTAGTGTGTGTGTCATTCAGGCACATCTTATGGTAGATAACTCATGTAATCGTTGTTGTGAATGGTAGATAACTCATGTAATAGTCTCGTGTCAGAGTCTGAAGCACTAGAACTAATGCTCCTCCAACTTAAAATTCCATTTGCAGTTGGGTTGATGTAATCCTCTTCGCGCGTGGTGGTTCTATACAATTGATTTATGTCTTCTGTAATAAAAAAAAATTCGCAGGTTCAACATAACTTCCTCCCTCTAAAGGATAGAATGACACAATAATTTTGAATTCTTTTGATTCAAATATCATCTTTCTAGTCTTCAGGTTGATAATAGCATGGTTGTCAAAATCCCAATCCATCCCCAACAATGTTGGATATGGTGAAGTGTTTTCTACTATGTCAATCACTTCAAAGTCTGCCATGGTGCACAGACCATCTAGGTCTATTGGTATTCCCTTCAATATACTGATTGGTACCACTCTATGTTGATTTTCTAACTTCAACTGAATAGGTGAAAATCCAAATGTAGGTTCTCCCATGGATTCCCATGTCTTTTTAGGAAGGACATTTACTTCAGACTCTAAGTCTAATATGATATCACTCATATTGAAATCTCCAATGTTTCCATTCAACCTAAATTCCATACTTCTTCTTCTCTTCCTACGAACCTGATTGACTCTCTTCTATTATAATTTCATTTCTTCTCCAGAATTGCACTTTCCTAAAAGACTCTGTAATACTTGTAATGAAATTTTATCATTCAACAACTTCACACAAGTCCCCAAAAAATTTGTCAGATTAATTACTTGTTCTGATGGTTAATCTCTATTGGTCTGATCAAACAATGGAGGCATGTCAGACACTGCTACATCATCTCCTGGATTTGTACATGAGGTGGAAACAGTATTCTCCTTCATAATATCCTATCTGGCCTCCTTGAATGTCTCCTTCTCTTTGTGTGCATCAACATTTTGTTGGGGTGTGGTATTCTTTCTGACCCACTGATACTGATCCTGCTCCTTCTTTGTTTCATCTGCTCATGTCTTGGCTCCACCTCTAGTAACTATATTGATCTTATTCCCATCCTCTTTTCTATTTTCCACAACAATCCATTATACATTCTAATTGTTATGGTTCCTCTTATCATGTATCTTTACCAGAAGTGTTGAAAAATATTTTGTCTCATGATTTGTTGCGTGGTAATACATACATGTCACAGGTTGTTGTGGACAATCTCTTGCATAGTGTCCAGGTTTCTAACAGTTTTGAAAAATGATTGGTCCTCTACCTCCTCCAAATCCTCTTCCTCCATGACCTTCTCTATTACCTTGGTTATCTTTGTGTGTTGTATTATATTGTGGTGCCTGATTGTACTACGAATGTGCATTATGGTACTCTAGTGGAATTGCACATTGCGACATGCTGTTATATTACAATGGTGCTCCAACTTGTTGTGTGTTATTATACTGCAGTGGAAATGAAAAATATTTCCCATTGTTATACTGCAATTACTGCGAAGTTTGTGTTTTAATTAATTCATCTTGCACCTTATAAGTATCTGATGTCCTCTCCTTCATTGTTTCCAAGGTTCTATAGTCCTTGTCTTCATTTCCAAATGAATTGCAAAAATTACAAAATGTAGTATTTGGTATTGTTTGATACTTATGCATCATGTGACAATGGTAAGGATCATGCCCATGTGTTCTACATATCTCACACCATGGTCCTCCTATGCGTAAATGATTCAACATTCCTATCCCCAAGTACTGAACAAAGGTTGGGCACTCATTCTTATTATGACGTTTTGTTCTGCAAAATGTGCACTAGACATCCTCCCTCTTTTCATTTCCCTTGTTATGATTTAACTGAAATGTCAGGTTCTCCAAATCTTCCACAACTAGATCTGTATGCTTGTACTAATTTTCCTCTAACTGCAAGGATGCCTGCAGAGCTTCATCATGACTCTGGAATTTATGTTGTCTCAATGGATACTTCAAATGTGCCAATAAAGAGTTAACAAATAAATGTTTGTGTTGCATATCTGTAATAAGGTACCTCAACTTACCTTTTAGTATCTTGAACTTCTGATCAACCTCCCAAAATGACTCACTTGGATTCTGTTTGATCTATATCATCTCATTCATGAACTAATCCTGTGAACTATGTTGTTGAAATTCATTGATTAATTGTTTCTTCACATATGCAATAGTTGTAGGTGCTCTGTTTGGATTATTTACTTCGAGACCCATATACCAGTCCAGTGCATGGTCTTAGAATGTAATTTCCAATTGCACTACTTTTGTATCTTCATCTATAATATTCTCAGCTACCCAAATCTTCTAAAAAATAAACAATTTCTTTTCTAGGTCATCCAACCCTTCTCCAAGGAACTCTAGTAACCGAATAGTTGGATATTCTCCTACCATTGTGAATTTTGTTGTACTACCACCTTCGTGCAGTGTAGATATATGAATTTTACTAGTTGACCTTATGTTTTTACTTGAATTCTCACTGGATCCATGTCCTACTAAAAGTCTTCTACCACTAATCACTTGTTGTATGAACATTTATTCTTATTTAGTTGTCTTAGTCTCACATGGGGTTGTGGGTTCCACACTAATTCAGATCTGGAATGGAGATCCTTCTTTTGCGCTAGACCCCTTACCTCTTTTTTTCCTCTCATATGTAGTGCACAATATTTCCTCAATCTTCCCCATCGCACAAAGATCCTCTACCTCTTCCTCATCACTATCCAAGCCCTCTTGCTCGATTACTACCATCTTTTTCCTATTGATCTTATACTGGTAGGTTCGTCCACTGTGCAACACTCTTGCTCTTCTCAATATCTCCTTGTTCTACTCCTCATCCATAATTATGGGGTCTATTGGTTCCTTCTTCTGGCCTCTCTCCAGATCCCTCTCCATATCTCAGATCTTCCTTAGTACTACTTCCCTTAGCTCCCTCATGTACGCAGAGTGATTTAGTTGTCTGACTCCATTTTCATCACTCCTTTATCATGTAATGTGATCTTGATCAATGTGTAAAGTGACCGCATGTACCTTCCTCTTGGTCCCTTAAGAAACTCCTTCTCTGCAATAGTGTATGACTTCGCAATATCTACTACAAATTCAATAATAAACCCCACAGTAATACTGTCCAACCAAAAATCCACTACGTGCATGAACTTATTATTAACACTTTCCAACCATGCAATGTTCTCAATAGTCCACTCCACTAGCCTTATCCGATTAGTTGTATGAGTATCCTTCAACCTAAATATCCACTCCTATAACAACTCTAGAAAATAACAGAAATATGCTTCATGCAAATCAGTAAACACATACCTCTACAAATATTGGCACGGTGTATACCTGGAGCTTATGTTATCTTTCTATGCAAACTCGATCTTCTTTGTCTCTAACCATCTTTCAATATTCTGCTTAGTTGGATTACATGGCCTAAACATCCCTTTCTACCATTTCATTCATTCCATAAAATCCCCTCCAGTACTCTCTTCTGAGTTCCAATCGGTAACAAAACCATTTGTTGGATGTATTGGTTGACCCAGGTTCTACCTTAGTTATCCAACAAAACCCTATAAACCATAGGCCCCTCTAGTAAACTAGAAGGAAACACTGTGCACAGAGTGCACAACGCAGTCTCACCCGAGATGGATTATGGGTGAATACAGGACCCAAATGTTTACAGTCATGGAATGGATGGAACTCGTGGGGATGTTAGGCCTACTTACACTTATTCTAATTCAATAAACACTCTACCATACCATCATTCATATCTACCATTCCCTTAACCTTTAACATTCATTATGCGTAAAATAACATGTCTACTCTAGTGTGCACTATAAATTAACTCTAACAGATGCATGCATTCATTCATTTATTCAACATAATAAGAATTCAACACATAAAAAGAACCATTTCACACAATGACACAATATTTTACCATGGTTCACCCCCCTGGGCTACGTCCACAAACATATTCTACTTCTTATTATTCTTCATCAAAATATGGCACTACGCACATTACATTATAGGATTAGTAATGGTGAGGATGACCAGTGTTGCACCAAGAACCATAACTTGCGACCTGACCCTCAGTTACACTCCATAAGTCTCCAAAAATGATACAATCCGAGCTCTAAAACTCTCAACCAAAAACTAATACTGCGACTCAAAATTCAGAAAGATTCTCAAAAGTATCTCAAACTATCCTCCAAATAGATCATCTTCTATCTACCTCATACATCATGTATTTATGCTATAAAAATGGGTAAAAACCCTTACAACAAAGACCCAAAACCCTAACCCTAAGTGGATTAGGTTTTTCCACAAAATAACTTCTTTCGCGCAGTTGTTCTTCGATCCAACCATTCTTTGCTTTGACTCTTCTCTTCTTCTCCTTAATTACCAGTGTGTTGATTTCCATGCCTTATGTCACACAATTTTCCCTTCTTTCCCAGTGCATGTTGCTTCCTTTGGTCCATTCCTTAGTTGTCTGCATCGTTTTTTGTGTTGTACCCCAAAATAACCTTCTCCAATAGAGGTGTTGTGCACTATGTATGCACACTGCAAAGGTCAAAACTAGACTACTAATTCTAATGTAAATTTTTAATAAAGAAAATTATCAAGTTTGATATTTCATTGTGATTTAGCCTTCATGCACTTGGGTCCATGGATTTCACTTCTATCTCTTATGATAACGTGTATAAGACAAATGAAGTTCTAAGGTCATTGTTCTTTGATGAAAAATAAATTAAATGAGAGAGTCTCATTGAGCTAATGACCTTATGCTAAAGATATACCATCCAATCCTTACAAAACTAAGCATCATATGTTATATTCAAAGGATCCACAACAAGGTACTAAACATTGTAAGTCAAAGGATTTTAAGAAAAATACGCGAACTAAAATTTTTGTTCAAAGAAATAAAGGAAATTAAATTATTGTTGGAAAACAAAGTGAAAGAAACTAGTACTCTATTTTCTACATAAGTTTATCTACCTACAAAACATAAATTAAATGAAAGAAGTGAAATGATCACAGAGGTTCCTAATTATTTCCTTGAGTGTCCCCTACTCAAGGAAGGTATTGGAACTCTTGGAGACACTCTGTAACATCACAATTTTTAATCCATATTTACTAGAATGTATTTATGTAAATGTGACTTAGGCTAGTTAGACGATATGTTGAAAGGTTAGGGTGTCTAGAAATGTAATACTTTGAATATATTAATAAAATACATCATTGGCTGCAAGAAAAAAAAGGACAAGAGTTATAGGGGGATATAATTCCATGAAGAGGGAAGGGGGGCTAATCCTTTTATTAATTATTTATTTACCCATGTTTATGTTGTAGGGTGAATGAGGTGGTGTCTGAGTCTCTTAGGGAGACCATGTTGTGCCTTGGGAATCCTTGCTATTTAAATCTTACCTATGGGATATTTGGGTTTTCCCATTCATTTGATTCATTCATTCATTTGTTTGGGGATCCCTCATTCATTTGGTTTCTCATCATTTCCTCATTCAATATTTCTCACTCATGTGCTAGGTATGGCATGGAAACAAATGGATGGAGGTAGAGAGCCACTTCTAGATGGATGTAAGGATTTGATGGTTATTCCACAAAGGAATGGATTACTATTCGTATGATATTGATGGAAGTTGTGAAAGAAATGTCCACAACTAAGAATCCTTGGAGTTTCCATCATTGAGATTCTTAACCAGTAGCACTAGAGCCCTAGAAAGAAACTGGAACAACCCGAGGGACTGCATTGTCATGAAATGGGTACATTTTTTTGGGTTGTGCAAGATGAAGGGGAAGAGATATGGAAAATTAGGATTGTTATGTGGTTGGGAAAAGTGTGAGAGATTGATAGCTAACTGTTGTGTGTTTTAGGGTTGGCCTAGGACCCATCCTCGTGGATTAATATCCATGGGTCAGGGGTGAATTTCTATTGAGATTTGGAACAACAATGTTTATGGTTGGGTGGAACATCTAACATTTGAAACCATTTGGTGAAATAAGGTTTAATTAAATATAATTTTTCTCTGTGTTTTCTATGTATTGTATATTCCACTGTGCATTATTATCTTTGAAATATGTTTATAAGTGCATGCTTGTTGTTAATGTTGTGCATGACATGTTGTTCATTTATTTTATGGTCTATCATGTTCTGTATTAATTTCATACATTGGATTCATATTTCTTGAATTAAAATAATGGAACAAAAATTTGAAATCAGTCCAAGAAAGCGAATTTGGAAGTACCTGAGAAATGGGTATGTTTCATATTACTATCCGAGCAAAACATTTTGGATTTGTTATTTTGTGTACATGATAGATTGGTATCAGAGTGTAAGAAAGAAAGAAAATTTTGGTTTGTTGATCTAGGTATATTACAATTGGTATCATAGCTATAGGTTCTAGCACTGGGCCTTCAAGGGCCTACTACATGATATAAGTTGTTTGGATGAGGATTTTCTTTTGAATGAAATTATTTACTATGGGGTAACATCAGAGGGATGAGTTTTTGCACTTTAAAACTGTCTTTAAATCCATAGAAACCATGTGCAAGTGATACCTCATGGCCGTAGATTTCCATTGAGCTCTCATTTGTTCAATTTAGGCATCAAGATTGGGAGTTATGCCTCCGAGAAGACATTGTACAACTATTGTCTATCTAGCCTCCAGGTGGAATCTCCACTGTAGATCTGTGATTTACCGATTTTATTTTATCCCACATGCATGGGGAAGGGTTTGGGTGATTGGTTTATAATCAATAGAGAACCCTTTGTAACTTATGCATGTAGCATGGAGAGCCATGGAACCCTGCGAAGTTTTCACCTGATGTAAATTTTGGCTATGAGGAACCCCTAAGAAAATATCATTCACCGAACTAGAAATCACCTGGGAGTGAATGGAGAAGGAAGGCATTCTAACCTAATGTCTGATGGAACAGTGGTCTGGTGTCTAGTGGATTGGTGTTCAAGTATAGTTAGGGGTGTTCTCACTGGTGACTGATGTATCAGTGGCCCAATGGCTTAATGGACCAGACCAGAGTTGAATTGTGGGGAATTGGATGGAATATTGCATGGGGTGTCCTAGTGTTCTAGTGGGATAGACTAAAGTTGAATGGTATGGATTTGGATGGAAGCTTGTGCGGGGTGACAAATGTACTGGACTAGAGTCGAATCACGGGGAGTTGGATAAAAGCGTTGGAGGGGAAAACCAATTCCCAATGGCTTGGTGGACCGATGGACTAGACTGAGGTCATATAGAAGAAAGAGAGACAAAGAATTCTCCCTGGTGACTGGTGACCCGGTTGACCAGACCAGAGTCGATTGGCAGAAAGAATTCTCCCTGGTGACTGGTGACCCGGTTGACCAGACCAGAGTCGATTGGCAGGAAGTTGGATGGAAGCTTGTGTGGGGTGGTCCAGTGGCTCTGTGGTATGGTGGACTATCTCTATTTCTAATGAAAGTTACACAAAAAGACAAGGGAAACATTATCCCCTATGACCAATGTCTCGATGACTAAATTTTATCAACCAGACTGAACTAGAGGACCATAGAAGCGAGGAGAGGGAGAAGAATCCCTAATGAATAGTGGCTTGATGACTGAAACCATGTCAGTGCCACATCAGTGCCATATCAGTGCCACATCATTTCCATGTCAACCAATGATGCCACATCAACATATTTCCACGTAGGCAAGACTGTCCTACAATTTAATTTTTTTTTTAAGGACAAAGTTTCACATTCCATATTGTTGTAGAATATTACTGGTGTGACAAATGGAGAATACGAAGGTTGTTTTGTGTTCACCATCATGAGTATTATCAATTCCTGATACAAAATTTTCTTGGTTCCTTATGTATTTTCATCTATAATTGACATAAGTTGACCTTCTAGTGAAATTGTACCAGTGGAGAAAGTGTATAGAGGAGGCAAAAATGGTTTTTCCAAGAAGCCATAAATTTGAACTCAGAGATTAGATTAAGGAACAAGAATAGTCATTGGAAAGATACTGAAAAGGAGAAGACATTTTTCCACCCATATTTTTGAGTTGGGAATCACACTATTCTCATAAAATTAAATAAGGCCTTTGGTGGCTTGTAGAGATGTACGACTCTAGAGTGTTGATGGTAGAGATGTGTTGATTGTTTCAAATCATGATAAAAAGGAAACAAGGAATTCATGAGGTGATGTGTAACTCCTGTGATAAGTGAGTCATCTCTATGTGCCAAGCACAAGAGTTCCTGGGAAGGATTTTCTAGCTATGACTTAGCTACTTTGTCTAAAAATACTCAGAGGAAGAAATCCACCTTTGATATCAGAGTTTGTGTGGAAGTCAGGTACAAATGTAAATAAATCAGGGATAGAATAATGAAGGTTATTTTATTTTGAAGAGTGCCACTGAATGAAAATAGGCTTCCATTGGGAGTGGTTTGGTCTTGAGTGGAAAAAGTATGGATTCACAGGGAATTGTTAAATGAAGTGAAGATAACTATTACCAAAATCGAGGAAATCCAATGGACAAATAGAAGTAATAGTAGGGAAGTAGAATGATTATGGGTAAGTTGATTCAAGGATAGTGTGGTAGTAGAGTGATGGAATGTTGTGAGATACCTCATTGCAAGGTGTTGGAAGGTTTCATAAAGGTAAGGTTGGGGTATGTTTTCCTAACAGAAGTTGTTTCCAATAGAACACATTGGTTGGATTGTAGAATGACCAAGTGGAACTTGGACGAAAAGTGTTTAGACAAAGGAACAATAGTGTGGATGAGAAGAATGGGAACACATAAGGAAAAAAGGATCTGAAGAAATTCAAGGATAACCAAATAAAACATAAATAAATAAATAAATAAGTGAAGCTAAAAAATAAATGCATTAGAGTGCATGATGCATACAATGAAGTTATAATGCTTATGCATTTGTAGGCAGGATGACAATGAATGCTTGGTGGATATGGATGTGCATTTGTGCATATGTACATGCTTGGATATGCATACGACATGCTTGGATATGCATACGACATGCTTGTGGACTTATAATAGTCTATTGTTATATACATGCAATAATGATGTTATGACAATTGAGTATGACTAATTATGGATATTGTATTCAGGAAAAATGATATAGCATGGATGAATATGTGGATGTTGTTGTTGCTACATATGGCTTCGATCCATGTGAACACCCATGAGGGTGGTAGGAATGATGATCAAAAGGATGGTGGAGCTAGACTACAAGATTCTACAAATACCAGCTAATCAGGTAGCAACAAGTAGGGTGATAACAACCATACAGGTATGCATTTGGTTTCTTTTGATGCATAAATGCTTAAGGGAATTGAGGTAAGATTTACCTCAGTTAGATTTTAGGATTTAAATTTATATGTAATGGCTGAAGGCCTAGAGTATATAAATGTTGTTGATTCTAGAATGCATTTAGGTAAAATTTAATTGCATATTTTGTTACGATTGGTTATGAGATCATAACCAGGTCAAGTCATGAGACACACTCTTTCTATAGCAATGAATGCCCATGGAGCTAGTCACATGTGATACCATGAGGTAGTTGGATATGGAAGGGGTATAGTGCTATGGGAGTGCTCAATGGTGTCTCCTGTATAGTTGATGTTTGGACTGCAACCTCTTTGCTGACACTGAAGAGAACTTAAGAATTATGTTCCTAGTGTTGTGTATGGGTTGAAGAGGAAGGTATCCAAATAGTCGGGCAAGTAATTGGGAATAGTTTGGATGATGTGTTGAGGCGTTGGCTAGACCTTCCAAATCAACATGGTGGAATTCATAACATATATATGTGGTATTATGGAGTCAATGCAGAGATGCACTGTGTAGATGTGGCCACGGCTATTGGCACATCAACTTATTTTATTTTATTGATAATTATTAATTGCATTATGAAAATACTGGGATGATTAAAATGCATAATGAATGATAGTTGCATTATTTATAATATGAATACTAGATGGAGGTGATTGAATTGTTAGTCTGTTACATTTATGAGATCATTTTTTTGGCTATTGAAAATGTTACAAAGATAAACTGATAATGTGCATGAGTACTAACAATTTGTTGGCATGAGTGAACATTGATAAAATTGCAGGTAGAGTGGTATTGGATATGGAAATGATGTAAGCCCATAAGGACTATTGATATCTGTAGTTGTAAGAGACAAACATAATGAGAAGAAACCTCATGCCAGATATTAATTTATGTTCTTGTATAAAATGGATTTGAGAAACTAATAAGTGAAAATTTGTTATGATATGCTAACACTTTGTTTGGATGCATGGAAATTGAGAAAATTGTGGGAAGAATGGTATTGGATATTGGAGGGATGTAAGACCATAAGGAAGATCAATATCTATTTATGAAAGAGCCAAATGAATTAGGATAAAAAAACTTATGCTTGGGAAATTCTATTTTCCTATATACAACAGATTTGAAAATTTATAATTGAAAATTGTTATGATGATATCCCATGATGATTGTATGTGTTTAATATGGATGAGATGTTTTTTTCGAAGATGGAATCTTGGGAAGAATATCACCAAAAGGAATTGAGCTCAAGGAAAAAGGCATGGAATGAAGAAATTCCAGTGGACTTGTTGCAACTAGGGTTCCTAGAGCTGCAACTTTGATACTTCTTGGCCGAGTGCACTGGAGCCTTGAAGAGAAGTGGTACAAATTGAGGGAATGAGAGATTCTTTGTTGGAACTATTGCTAGAAATATAAATTGTGAGATCATTATGCATGTTTTAGGACGAAGTGCCTATGTATGCATTTTTTTAGTCCGGAGTGCCTATGTGCATTGTATATAAGTGTTGGATGGATATCCTATGTGAATTAAATGCTTAAGATCCTAAGAACATCAGTATGGTGTTGTGCACTGAGGATAATGCAAAAATAAGGGGAGGGGGATGTAACATCCCAGGTTTTAATCCCTATGAATTAGAATGTATTTATGTAAATGTGACTTATGCTAGTGAGCTGATATGTTGAAAGGACGAGGTGCCTAGAAATGTAATACCTCTAATATATTAATAAAATACATTGTTGGTTGCAAGAAAGATAAAGAAAATATTTATAGGGGCCTATGATTCCATGAACGAGGGGGTTAGGGGGGTAATCCTTTTATCGATTGTTTATTTACCCAAATTTGTATTGGGGGGTGAATTGGGGGGCACATGAGTCTCTTGGGGAGACTATGTTGTGCTTTGGGTGTCATTGTTATTTAAACCATCTATGTGGGATGTTTGGGGTTTCTAAATCATTTGATTGATTCATTCATTTTGGGATTCCTCATTCATTTTTTTTCTCATCATTTCCTCATTAATTCTTTCTCATTTGTGTTGTGGATATGGCATGGAAATAAATGGATGGAGATAGAGAGACATTACTAGATGGATGTAAGGAATTGTTGATTATTATAGGAAGGCATGGATGTCTGTGTGCAAGAGATTGATGGAAATTGTGAAAGAAATTTCCACAATTAACAATCCTTGGAGTTTATGGCATTAAGATTCTTAACCAGTAGCACTGGAGCCCTAGAAAGAATTTGGAACATATTGAGGGATTTCATTGAAAAGAAATGGGTTCATTTCTTTGGATTGTGCAAGCTGAAGGGGAAGAGAGATGGAAAATTAGGATTACTGTGTGGTTGGGAAAACTGTGAGAGATTGATAGCTAATTGTTGTGTGTTTTCGAGTTAGCCTAATACCCATCCTTGTGGATTCATAGCCTTGGATCGGGGCTGACCTGCTTTTGATATTTGGAATAGTGGTCTCTATGGTTAGGT
The DNA here is from genome assembly GCA_900067695.1 of Picea abies. Taxonomy (NCBI): domain Eukaryota; kingdom Viridiplantae; phylum Streptophyta; class Pinopsida; order Pinales; family Pinaceae; genus Picea; species Picea abies. The sequence continues at coordinate 6,220 of CBVK0102096883.1, read as the reverse complement.
GGAATGTCCAACGTTTGCAGCTAGTTGGTAAACAATTTAGTTAAAGATAAGTGCTCTCTCTATTTTTTGTGTAATGTGTGTTTCATTGTGTATTATTATCTCTTAAGTGCGTTAATATGTGCATGATTGTTGTTAATGTTGTGCATGGAATGTTGTTCATTTCTTTTATGGTTTATCATTTTCTGCATTAATTGCATGCATTGGATTCATGTTTCTTGAATTAAAAGAATGGAACAAAAATTCAAAATCAGTCCAAGAACATGAATCTGGAAGTACCCAGACAATGGGTACATTTTATATCAATATATGAGAAAATCATTTTGGGTTTGTTGTTCTGGATACATGATAGATTGGTATCAGAACAACAACAATAAATAAATTTATGGTTTGTTAATCTGGTTATATTACACACTCAAACAATTGAAACTTCAACAAAGTTATGTCTCTTTTATTTGGAAAAAGTCATAGAATATGAGGGAAAAAAATTCCTCTTCACTACAATTAGAATTAACTTAAACAACATAAAGGAAAATGAAATGATAATACTAGAATTGTCTATTCTATAAGTTTTCTCCTATTTGTACTTGAAAATAATCCTATATATTCCATCCAATCAATCCCTTGATTAGTGGGAGCTATATCTTAACTACCTAATTTTTAACATGATATTCCAAGGGACTATTTTCCCTCCTAGTCAATTTGAATCCTGAAGATCAAAAGGAGGTTGGATTTCTTTGAGGTCTTATTGTTACCAACATGCACTAGAAGCTCTAAAGGTTGTGAAGGGATAAGATCCCTTAATTTTCTCAACATTTCAAAAAAGTGGTATGTGGTAATAAGTGATTTTGTATTGGGGATTGAATCCCTTCACCAAGGCTACACGATTTCCTACTTGTTAACCACATTAGTTGAAAGATGGAAATCACAAAAAAAACATAAAAAACACTTTAAGATCAAACATATATCACTTTCAAATTGAAATTAAATAAATCATATTTGATTATATAAGCATGAGTCATAATATCTATATAACTTTAAGATTAATCATACATCACTTTCAAATTGAAATTAAATAAATCATATTTGATTATATAAGCATGAGTCATAATATCTATATTGGTCATCAAAAGTAAAAACAAATTGAAGGAAGGTATTAGCTTAGGTAGTAAAATTTATCAAATTTAGACATAATATGGGCCATGAAAGAGACAAATTGAAGGTCCATAAAGTCAAACATGAACTACTAATTTTAATCGAAGACTGTGATAATGAAAATTCTAAATTTTGATATCTCATTCCAATTTTCCTTCATGCATTTGGGTCCATGAAAGAGATAAATTGAAGGCCCATCATCACCCCCCAACTGAAGGATTTGTACACCCCTCTGCAATAGAAACAATTCCCCAAAAACTAATATTTAACTTACTTAATCCTCGTCATTAAGTGATTCTCTCTATATGAATTTATGAAGCCATATGCCACAATTTGAATGATGGAGTCTTTGATGTGTTACCATGCTTCTTGCTCCATCTTCCTTCATATATTACTTTCTCCTTCCTCATCTACTCTTATGGATTTCCATGAGGGAATGAGATGGAAGAGAAGAGAATATGTGAACTTTTCTATTGTGCTTGTTCATGAGTACTTGCTTCAACTACACTAAACACATGTTTTTGGTAAAAATATGGCATACTTATTTCTAAGTAAGTGCATGCAAAATAAGTATATATGCCATTAAAAAAACAATCAATTTTTTGTTATTGTAATTTTTATCAACCTCCCCAACAATACAAAAAAATGTTGGACCAAAGAATTGAAACAATATATCTACTTAATCCCTCAACTACATTTTAATTATTAACTCGGGGATAATGTAAATTTATAAGGTGTTGTGAACTTTGTATGTAAATTGCAAAGGTCAAGTTTGAACTACTAATTCTATTAGAAAACTATGATAAAGAAAATGGTCAACTTTGATATTTCATTCTAATGCATATTTCATGGCCCCAAGTGCATGATGTATATATTAAAATGAGCTATAAAATTTGAGCATTTTCTTTATCACAATTTTACATTAGAATTAGTAATTCATGTTTTCCCTTTTGGGCCTTCAATTTGTCTCTTTGAAAATATTAGTACTTTTGATGACTGTTGTAGATATTATGACGTGTGCTTATCTAATCAAATTATGATTTACTTAGTTTCAAGTTGAATTTGATAAATACTCGACCTTAAAATATTTTTGGTGTTTTTTTTGTGATTCACATCTTTGATCTAATGTGGTCCACAAGTAGGAAATAGTGTTACCTTAGTGAGGGGATTCATTCCACAAGACAAGTTGATATCCTTCACTTGTTACCACGTATGACTTTGCTAAATGATTGAGAAATTTAAAGGATCTTGTCCATTCAAAACCTTTCTTGACGGTAGCAATAAGGGCCCTAGGAAATTTCATCTCCCTTTGGTATTGAGGATTCAAATTGATTAGGTGGGAAAATAGTGCCTTGGAACAACATGCAGTGAATTAAAAAGTTAAGGGACATCTTTCTCAAAACAAGGAATTGATTAGATGGGATATATATATAACTATTTTCAAGTATAAATAGGGAATAGATGGTAAAACAAATAGTTAGTATTATCATTTCATTTTCCTTCTTGTTAAAGTTAATTTGAATTGTAGTGAACATGCAGATTTATGCCCTTATGTTTTATGTATTTCTATGAATAAAGGAGATAGAGTTTTATTAATGTTTCAAGTGTTTGAGGATCTCTAAGGGTTCTAATAAATTCATTGAGTACTAATACTATTAGTATTTTCCTCCTATTCTTCGTTGAAATGCTTTTTTTCCATTTCATAGAACCACCACCTCCTTACCAAGAGATTATTTTTTCATGAGTTTTTTTTGAAGCTTTTCATTTTCTTTGTTTGCAAAATCCTTAAGTGGGATATTCTCCTCCCATATAAACTTGTCCACCTCATTATCCTCCTCCACCTCACCAATGAATTCTATGTTAGTAGGACATGGGGGCTCCTATGTGTATTTTTTCTTTTCCATATATAAGTCCTTTTTTCATCACATCCACAAAGATAAGCGGTTTGTTACTAGCAAAGGAAGATTTGTCTTCAAGAGTTCCTCCTACCATTCCTAACTCATATTTATGTACATATCTCACCATCCTTTTTTTATACTAGAGGAAATCATCTTCTCTCTAGTGATATCTTGTAAAAAATTTCAACAATACTAGATGAAGGTTTAATAGAGATAGACTTACCTTTCAAGGAAGGAGATCTAACTAGTTTTCCTTTGGCACCTTCTGGTTGTAAGTCTACTCACTTCTCTAACTCTACCTTCTCTTCAACCATGTCCTCATCAACTAGTAAATCCTTCTTAGGGTAGGTTTTCCTAAGATATCAATAAAAATGACATATGGATCATTTGAAATGGATCTTCACATAATCTATCTCTTGATGATATGCACTTTTCACCACTTGAATGTCAATTTCATCTGGCAAGCCATCACCCTAGCTCATCTCCACATAAAACTTGGTCTTGTATATCCTATATAGAGAACAAGTACTCTCATATATATCCAACATCCTTCCCAACATATTTGGAAATCAGGGTTAAGGCACTTTCTGACCACAACTCCAAAGGGAGAGAATGCAATTTTAGCCATAATGATGAATGGACACCATTTCTCTCATAGGGTTAAAAAAATGTGTCTATTTATTTGGGAATGTGATGGTGCTATCCCAATGTCATTTCCCCATCATAATGTTATCCTTATCCTTTGTAAATTGAAATGCAAAAGGTAATCCAACCTTTAGCTAGCAAATGGAAAATAGGTGCATAAACTAATTGTTACCTCCACACATTCTTAATCTAGATACAAATGTGTTTTCCTTAAATAAGTCTACCATGGAATTTTAGACTAAAGTCATGGCCTAATAGAGTTGCACCTGCTCCATCACAATGTCCTTCCCCATAATTAGATTCATCCCTTCCAACCTAAAATTAACACAATTCAACTTCATTTTATTCTTCTTACTGAGACCCCTTTAAGCATGATTCAAAATCTCATCCTTCTTGTCCACCTTATCAACAACTTCAAGGATTATTTTCTCCACACATTCCTCAACAACACCACCTTCCTTTCTTGACATTTCCTTTTGAACTTGAGTCCACCATATCCAATAATATATGAAAACCTCCAACTATGTTCATAGTTTGAAGTGCAACTGGAGCCACCATATCATTCTCATCATTAACCACCAACTCTAAGATGACCTAGATATCCTTTCAACCTAAACTACTATATTTCTCAATGCTAATACAAGACCCAACAAAGTTCCTAACCCCCTCATCCTTCCCCTGACTCATGAATGAGTAACCAAACACTTCCCTCCTCCATAATTTGGTACATCTAGGATTTTGGATATGATAAGGAATAATATCCATTCATTCAAGTTGACAAGACCCCCTTCAAATCACTCAATACATTGTCAACCCCCATGATTAAACCTCAAACGTGAATCCCCTTATTAGTGAAAAAATATAGGTTGGTAGTCCTATCTTAAATAGATACCTCCACTTTCAAACTTGCTAAATCTCCACCACCAAAAGATTTACAACATTTAAATCTCCAAACAACCTTCATTATTGAACCATAACCTAAACCCTAGTGTCTCCATTATTGGACCAAAACCTCGCATTTCCTCCATGTTTCTCTATTAATGCATGACTTATTTCCTCATCAACCATCTAAAGCCAACATTTATGATGTGCCAGGCATCAACACCTTCCCCTTTTCTTGTATATTTTCTAGTAAATCCTTCTCTCCAAGAAAATGGGACCCCTCCTTTTCTTACATAAGATTTTCTTGATTTGCTAAGAAGAGTTGCATCAACTTTTGAAGTTTGATTATTCTCTTCCCTCGCTGATTAGATTGTTTAATGTTTCAAGTTTGGTGTGATTTGTTTTGGATGATTTTTTGTTTTTACACTTAGACAAATCTTTGAGAATCAATTTCTATATAATGTCGACGAAATTCGTTTTAACTCCTTTGGTACACACCAAAAGAGTTCGATTAAATCCCTCCTAGCGCCAATTTTGTTGAATGACATTTCTTCCCCATCAACAATTTCTTATATAGATTAAATGATTATATAAATATTGTCTTTACATCTAATATTTTTAAGTTTGATTGAATATAATGTTTCTTAATGGACGATGTACACTACCCTCTAGTAGTGATGACCTATGTGTGTAATTGCAAGATTGGGAGCCCCAAGAGTTAGTTGAGTCAATTGCATCATCAACTCAAAACATGTTTCCAATTGAAAGGCTATAAGTTATAAGTTCAAATCTAGTCAAATCCCTTGAGTTATCAACCACTATTGTAGCTAGCAATGAAGCCACCATCCACTCAAATATTCTAGAGAAAAAAAAAAAATCTTGAATTTTCACCATCCACTCAAATATTCTAGAGAAAAAAAAAAAATCTTGAATTTTTTTCAAAAAAAAATATAAAATTAGAAAAATGAAAAAAAAAAAATATTAAACCAATAACTCTACATCATTTACAATAAAGAAACGTGCATGAAAAGAGAGGAGTAAGGACACGCCACAAGGGATGAGACACCTCCATAAAGGTGGAGGATTATTTTGAGTGAAGCATGAATGGATGATGACCAATCTCAAAGGAAAGGATAGTCATGGTAGGTACATATAAATATAAACAACAATGGAGTAGATTGGATGGACTGAAACGACTAAGATGAGAGCATGTCTTATGTGGGAGATAATGTCCAAGAATAACAATAGTGCTCTCCTTTTGCTTTTTCCTATGAAACCACTAGGAAAAAAAGCCTCCCACTTTGTACCTAGGAGAATAAAGTGACAATGATATACACATTTCGGAAAAAGAATGATGACTATACATTTGGTAGGCGAGAAACTTTTTTGAGATAACATTTTAATATCAATATTGCTCACTCCAAATATGCTAAGGTGCCTTCCGCGTGCCTCTTGCCTCCAACTACCCACACCAATTAATAACTTTATATTAAAAACATCTAATTTGCCTCATATTCGATTCCATTTATATAAAAAATAAATAAATCAATCATTTTACATCATATAAAAGTATTGTGTAAGGGATTAAAACATGAATATTATGATTTGCGACTAGTTGACGTTACTTTACTAGTATTGCATCT
>CBVK0102096865.1:0-13316 GCA_900067695.1 Picea abies | reverse complement strand
GCTTATCTCTGAGAAGAGATGTGGCCGCTACTCGCATCTGTGAGAAGATGATTACAATGAGGCTCTGAAGGCCCTTTTACAATAAACGAAAATGCCAAAAGTCCTAGACATCCAAAAACCTAACCCTGGGAGATGAAGCGCCAAAAGTCATGTGGGCCCCGTTTGGGTAAGTTAGTGCATCAACTTCCCGGGGTCGTAACTTTTGCATACGATCTCTGTTTTAGGCATATGATAGCTCATTGGAAAGATCTATCTGAGGCCTACAACGCTTAAGAAAAAATGGCATTGTTAAACTTATTTTTGTGACAACAACATACCCAAAAAAACATCGTTTAGGGCCTCAAAATGGCCTCGGAAGTTCAGGACCCGAAAAAACTACTAAAAATAGTAAACTGTGCGAAAACTAAAAAACTGAAAGAAGCAATGGTGGGGGTCCAAGTGGAATAGGTGGGTGGCCACCAATATTCACCTATATCAAACCCCCTATTTTCTTCGACTACAACCGGAAGGTGGCTACAGCCACCTTTCCTTACCCTGCCCAACCTCCCCATAATATAAATGTAGACCAACTGTCGTTATCACAAACTCTACCACTATCACTCTCACTCTCTCTCTATCACTGTCTTTGTCACTGTCACATCAACCTGTATCTTCTCATCAACCAACTAAACATGTACCATATCATGCATCAAGTGTATACTAATATACATATTATCTCATGCATCAATCATGAACCAAAAAATACATCAACAATTAATAGTGAATCATGAACTAGAACATTAACCATACACAACTTGTGCCATATATCGTATCATCAACCATATGCAGATATGTACCATATCATCAATGAAGTATTTAAAATATCTTATGCATGCCCCTCATGCATACATCACCATACAACATGGATATCCCTCAACCATATACAATCAATTCAAGGATGTGAACTATAAGAACCATATCAATGATGTACCATACATAAGAGTGTTGCTTACTCACCTAACTAACCAACATATACCATGTCCAAGTACAAGATCAACCATACCAAGAATGACTCAAGAATTCACAACATCATAAGAAAATCTAAGCATCAAAACAAACTAATAACCATACTAGAACTTATGTAGCTGACCTGAACATGTAGAATGCTCACCTGTGAACTTGCTTTCAGACTCTAGGGACCTGGTACCACCATTTATTCAAACCTTCATTAGCTTTTCACAGATACACAACCTTCCCTTCTATAGCCTACAGATATATTTTCTTTCCTTCATTTCATCCAAATACATCCGTGCTCTTCTAACCTGCAACCCATAAATACCTCAGAAACTAGGGTTTGCTACAACCCCAAGAATTTATCCTTCGAACCTCCTTTGCTACCTCAGAAAATGACGTCACAACCTTAGAAAAAGATCACTAGTTCACAAGATAGATAATCAAATAATGAGTGTGTGAGTGTTCTTGTGAATGACTCCTTGAGGTGCTTATATACTTGTGCTAGGTAACTCCTCTCCTTAATTTATGGATTCTAGGGTTTTCTTGTTACAACAAATTTACCCCTTTGACCAAGACTTATAAAAAACTAGGGGCTTATTGTCCACTCTTAGGGGATTCCAACTTTACAAGGCTATGTCTCCCTAACCTTGAGGGACTACATGGCGTTTGACATATCACCGGAAATACAACGAGTTATGTCCATCCATGAGTGAGTTACCTTCATTTACTCCATCCTTCATGAACTAAGTTTTCATTCAACTATGGGATCCTTAACCATGCTTAAGGGTTTCTTGTAGACTTCTTCAAAGTGTCTTCCCGTGAGGGCCATGCTTAGAGATATGGCATAAGGGGACCACTTTGGAGACTTCTCCAAATACACCCATCACACCAATTGACATCAGTGACTACCAAATGTCCAACAATATCCCCCTTTGGCATTGGTGGAAATACTTAGGCATGATAATACTTATGATCATGCTCCCCCTGAATGCACTCCTCTATCTCTCCATGCCTTTCTCTTTATCTCTCCCCCTTTGACATCAATGGAAAATGGTACTCCTCATCCAGGTTTTCTCCCCCTATCTACAAGCCTCTGCTAACTTTACAGACTTTTCTCTTCATGGTGCTTTCTCATGTAATTTTTGTATGTATATATGAAAAGCAATCAAAAGTTTCGTTACTTGAACGTCTTCGAGACTTCTCTTTCTCTCCCCCTACCCAGTTAAGCTTGATGTTGAGTGGATCATTGTGGGGCAAAAACTACTCCAATTTTGGTGAAGATATATGCAATATGCTCCTTTGTCCTGACATACTCTAGCTTGATTTTATTCTTTGTATCTTGTTCCCATAAGAAATGATATTTTATCGGAATGTGCTTTGTGTAAGAGTGCATCACTAGATTCTTTGAAATATTGATGGTGTTGGTGTTGTCACAAAGTATTGAAATGAGCTTATCATACTTTACTTGTATATCCTGCAAAGTCTTCTTCATCCAAAGAACTTGAGTACAACATGTCGTTGTTGCAATGTATTATTCCTTTGATGTGGAAAAATATATTGATGATTGTTTCTTGCTTAACCATGATATCAAGCACTCACCCAAGTAGAGATTTTCTCCACTTGTACTTCTTCTATCATCAATGCAACCTACCCAATATACATCTGTGTGGGAGACAAGTGATATATCTTTCTCTTTTGGATATGATAGTCCAAACTCTTATGTACCTTTGAGATATATGAATATCATCTTTACTACCATAACATGTTATTCCTTTGGTGCTTCTTGAAACCTTGCAACCTATCCAACTTATTGCATCACGTCTGGTCTAGATGTTGTCACATAGAGTAAACTACCGATCATCGATCTATATTGTCTCTAGTCTGCGTCCTTGGAATCATCATCCTTACTTAACTTGAAACTTTTATGCATCGGAGTATTGACTGGTTTGCAATCTGTCATTCCAAACTTCTTCAACATTTCTCTAATATACTTTCCCTAAGATATGAAGATACCTTTGTTGCTCTGACATATTTGTAATCCCAAAAAGAAGGTTAACTCACCAAGAAAGGATATCTCAAACTCATGTTGCATGTCTTTGGAAAATTTATGAGTCATACTTTCATCGTAACTTTCGTAGATAATGTCATCGACATAGACTTCAATAATCAATATATTGTCTTGATCCATCTTTATATAGAGATTTTTGTCTGCATTTTCTTTCCTGAACCCTTGTTGTTGTAAATATTTGTCCATCCTCGAATACCATTCTCTGGGGGCTTGCTTTAGACCATATAAATCCTTCTTTAATCTACAAACATAACTTTCCTTCTCTGATAACTGAAATCCTTTTGGCTGCTCAATGTAGACTTCTTCTTCTAGATATTTGTTTAGGAATGTTGATTTTATGTCCATTCGATGCACTTTAACATTCTTGGAGCATGCATAAGCTAGTATTAGAGTGATTGCTTCCATCCTGGCAACTGGGGAAAATGTCTCTTCAAAATCATACCTTAAACTTGAGAGTATCCTTTGCATACCAATCTTGCTTTGTTCATGGTAACCTATCCATCCTCATTCAATTTGTTCCTAAAAACCCACTTTGTACCGATGAAATTCTTGTTCATTGGTCTTGGAACTAGTTCCCATGTGTCATTCTTCTCTATATGATCTAACTCTTCATCCATGGCCTTGACCCAATGTTCATCTTTGTTGGCATCTTCAAAACTACTTGGCTCAATTGTAGACAATAGTGCTATATTTTGTTGATCTAGTGAACAGATTCTTCTTCTGGTTTCAACTACTGCATATTTATTTCCAATAATCTAATATGATGGATGATTCTTCTACACTCATCTGTTGGGTGTCTTTGGAGGTACTTGAATATTCTGTTGTTCTTGCTCTGCTTCTGAATGCTCTTCTTCTTCATCTACTTCTTCTTCTTTCAAATATTCTTCGTGATCATGTTCCACTGAATCTTTGCTACTTTCTTTTATCTTTCGACCATTTGTCTCATCAACCATTACATTGATGATTTCCATTATTTTGTTGAGTCTCATATTGAAAATTTTTTGTTCTTTCCTTTTGCTTGAGTACCCAACCAATATGCCTTTATCGACTCGAGAATCAAATTTTCCAATTCTACCATCTTTTCTTTTGAGGTAATATTTGCTTCTGAAAACTCTAAAGTTCTTTGCATTTGTTGGTCTTCCTTTCCATAGTTCGTATGGAGTCTTATCACTATTATTTCTGAGCATCCTTGTGTTCTTAATGTAAATTTTTATATGCAATACTTTTACCCAAAAGACATATGTCAACTTGGAATCCATTAACATGGTTCTAGCCATTTCTTGTATTGTTATGTTGTTCCTTTCAACAACTCCATTTTGTTGAGGTGTCCTGGCTACTGATAATTATCTCTTTATCCCATGCTCGTTGTTGAAGTCCATAAATTCCTTTGATCTAAATTATCCTCCATTGTTTGATCTCAAACACTTGATTTTCAACTCTGTCTCAGTTTCAACCATCTCTTTGTATGTCTTGAAGCATTCGAATGCCTCTGACTTCTTGTTTAGAAAGAAAACTGCAGTCATTATTGTGTAGTCATCAACTAGTAGCATGAAGTATTGTTCACCTTTCAATCCTTTTGTTCTTGTCAGTTCAACCATTTCAGTATGCACAGTTTCCAGTGGTTTTGTTGTGTAGTATTCCTTTGACTTGAACTTTGTCTTGGTCTATTTTCCGTGTAGACAATGCTTGCATAGAATGTTTGTTGGCTTTGAGATCTCGGGAATTTCTCTTAATGATCCCTTTTTGTTGACTTTGACAAGATTATCAAAATTTATGTGACCCATTCTTCTATTCCAGACCTAACTTTCATCGTCCTTTCCTAAGCAACATCTTTCCTTTTCTATTTCATTTAGAACATATATTTTGCTTGGAGTCCTTATAGTTGTAGCTACCAACTTGCATGATTTTATTTTCCTTATTTTGCACTTCTTTGAATCAAACACATGTGTGTTTCCTTGATCACACATTTGACTTACACTTAACATATTGTGTTTCATGTCTTCGACCAGTAAAATATTTTATGTCGTGGCATTCTTGCTTCCAAGCATGACTGTGTCTTTTCCAATGATCCAAGTTGAGTTGTCATTCCCAAACGAAACAGATTCATCTCTTTCCTTCTTCAATGTTATAAACTTGTCTTTATCACCTGTCATATGCTTTGAGCATCCACTGTCAACATACCATCCATGTTTCTTTTGTTGATATTGTAGAGAAAGATTGCATTCTTCAATGTTGAATTGATCATGCTTTCTTATCCATATCCTTTGTGGTTCCTGCTTATGATTGTTGATATTCTACTTTGATTCTCTTGGAGGAATAGTGAGTCTGCAATCTCTAGCTATATGTCCAAAGATGTTGCACTTGTAGCATTCTACCTCATCACTTAATGATCTGAATCTATTGTAGCTTCTACTTTAAAGACCCTCTGACAAACTTGAATTTCAAGAGTAAATGAATATATATATATATATATATATATATATATATATTTGTTATTCTTTTATTTTGTTTTTACATTCATATCACAAATTTATCCTTACAAACATTAATTTAACAATAAAAATTTCCACGCATCACTACATTATTACTCATTACAATTTGGTTCAAATGGAACTACTAACGCACTACTTTAACCTTAAGAAGTATATATAGCGAAAAGGATATGAGTAGGATGTAAGCATTCTTCTGAGAGAAAAATCATCTAAACTTATTTTTAGATTTGCGCAACTTGCGCAATTCTTTGAATATTAAAAGCACAGATCACTCAATAAATTATGATGATGATTAATATAATACGACAATTAAAATTATAAGAATACAAATCATTAATTATCGATTATAATCATTTACAATTAATCAACAAATTATAGATCAATTAAACATTATTATTATCATGTCTATAAGCATAACATATTAATAATAATCCTTAAAACAAGGACATTAAATCTAATCATTTATACAGATCTTTAATCATCAATCATAAGAATATAAACATTAACAAATCATTAATATAATGTCTTTAGTTTGATCATATTATAGTTCTATGACATTAATATATATAATTTTTATTTTTAAAAATTAAAAGAGCATTAAATAATAATTAATGTAAAAGAATGAAATCCCTTCTTGTGTATTCACATTTTAGATTCCACAAATGAAATCCAAAAATGGTTTCGCTATTTTACATAGCAATTCTTTTCTAAAAACGGGACAAGTCTTTAATGGTAAGTTCTTCTAGCATGAGTGCTAGTGCACATTAGTGATGACATTAAAGTGTAATGTGACTAGCAGAGAGCTACAGTGAGGTACTAATTAGACAGTCTTGAGCAATTTAATATAATGGTTAAACATTGGTTCACTTAGGAAGGTATTCAATAAATCGTAGCAACTCGATATGGGGTTTGTCTATTGAATCCTATACAGGATTGATTTCCAGGAAGTCATAAAAATCCTAACTCCACAATTTCAAATCATATAAGCCCGATGTTGATTTAGACCTCTGATTTTATTGACAGTTGGAGCGATAGGCTGTGTGGAAATTTGACTCTGCGATAAATAATTGTATACATAAATATCGAGATCAAGATCAGTGATATATTTGATGATGATCCTCAATCCATAAGCTTGTGTAATGTCCTTTCCTTCACCTGCTAATCCAAAATATTCATCGGTACCTCCCAGTCAATGTTAGGAGTACTCTTCTTCCCCTTTAGCCCCCCAAGCCGCAAAGGGGTCACACACAGAGTCTCATATCCAAAACTAGTTCAAGCTTTCCCTCGCAAGGAGAGGCTTTCACCTCTTGTACAAGCTTGCAACCCAACTCACACAAGTAAACTTAGTCAATAGAAATTTTAACAACATTTCATTCATCCAGCAATAAGGTAATTTCTCTCTTCCACACCATTCCTTTTATAAGAAAATTCACCTTGACATTTGTCATCGCATGCACAATTAGCTCATTTTTAATAATTAAATTAAATATTATTCACCCGCAACACATGCACACTTTCCCCAAGTTGCACATGTTAAATTATTTTTAATTTAAATTATTTAAGCATTTTCTCTCACACTCCCCAATTAGTTCCTAGATTTCTTCATAGTTGTCTCTTAGTTCCCCGATTCCTCTTTTATTTTGTTCCCTAACTAGTTTACAGTTGGATTTTGATTAAGATCCTTCTCTTAGTTAGGATTTAGAGTTTGATTGACTTAGGATACTAACTCTATGTTGAAAACTCATTATCTTATGAATATAATTTCTTTTAATTGAAAATCCTCTTTATTTATTTTATGCACATATTGTGCACATGCCTAATTTTTTATTCTTATTCTCTCATTTACTAGTGTTTATTTAGTCTAAAATTCCCTTAACCCATTTTATAATTTTATTTAGTCAAAACATCTAGAATTAGACTTTTGGTTATGTTTTCTGGCTTATAATTTAAAAATATGTTTTCTCTTTTCTAACAAAATCTAGTTTTCATTTTATTTCCTAAGGTCTTCTATATTTTTATTGACTTAAAATTTATACATGTGATGTGCCCTTCAAGACATGTCTTCGTGCTCCAAGGGTGTCACTCGTCGTTGACTAGTTTGGAAGTTGTTCGATGCTTGGAGTCAATACTCCACTTGTTAACCTTGTGTGAGACTAAGGGCTTACTGAGGAATAAGGAATCTGCCTTATTGTGCGCCCCTCAAAAATCCTCGTGAGAAATCACCTCAGTCTGCCCTCATGGCATCATGAACCTCTCGGAACAAGGTAATCACTAACCTTCAATTCAGGTCACTGCGGTAGTGCTAGTAGGTTGTGACAAGGATGCTACCAAACCTCTCCCTCATCCATATGATATATTTTATGACTCATTTACTCCATATATGAGTCAGATTAGCAAGTGTCACCATGCATGCATCCACTAACAAAGATAACATCAATAACTCATATATATGAAATCCATAATTGAAATCATCATATAACATATGCATAACAAAACAAGTACTCATAATCCAAGTAGATAATTCACTCCCTGACTCAAACCAGAGTCCAAGGAAGTCGGTCGATGTCGTCAGCATCATCATCATGTCACCCTTCCTGCACACTAAGGAAACTTCATCATAATACCTGTCAATTATATGCATCAATATCAATAACATATCAATTTCAATTCTAAATCATGGCATAAACACATAAACATAAACCAAAATTGACAATCATAATGTACCATGTTTTAACCAAATCACTTGCTCGCAAGTGTCCTCAAAGAATAAGTCAATGTATAAAATTTGATCAATGGAATTGGATGTTACATACACCCCCTCTTGTTTTAAACGTTGTCCCGAAGTTTGTACAACCTAATAATAAAAATGATAAATATAGTTTCTACTAATATATATATCAAACTATCAAAATAAGTAAGGAAATTGTTGACGCATCTCATATGCGTCCTCCCAAGTAGTAGAATGTGGACTGTAAATATCTCACTGTTTTGAACTTTTGAATGCTAGTTTACAACTACAGTGAATAACTAGGATCTCAAGAATATTAACCAAGCACAAATTGAAAAACAGAATTATGGGACTGCTCATTTTTCCATAGGCAATGTTCTCTCATTGCCACCCAACCATAGGAATCCTCAAGTGCCACCCCTGAATAGAGAATAGTAGTTTACCTAGGAAACCATTCTACACAAAGGGAGAAATCCCATCACCTTCTTATAGAGAAGATCCATGCCAAAGACAAAATAACCAATCTCTTTTCACTGGAGCAAAATCAGCAAGAAAAAGTCAAGCCATAACTCAGCACTAGTTCACCTCTAGCGCTCCACCATCACTAAGAGATAGACACCAACCAGGCATGTGCCTCCTTAGACATGCGCCTCCTTAGTTGCAACTCACACACTTAGACTTACTCTGAAATTTCAGATTGGAGAGTGTGTGTCAAATGAGAAGGGCGCCTCCCTTATTTATGCTAAACTAACCAATGAACTTTTTCCAGTGGGGTCGACCTGTCCTTTCTGAAAAATGCATTTTAATTTATCTTTTCTGGCAGGTCGACTTGTCTTCTGGAGAAATATAAATATTATGGGGCTTCTTTAATTCTTTCAGTGGTTTTCCTTTGACATCTTAACATATTCTTCTATAAGAAGGATTGTCTCGAAGGTGAATACCTCTTGTAGCTACCAAAAACATCAACACTCTCTCTTATCTAAGGAGTTCTTCTCCATGATGTTTTTCCTCTAGTTCTCATAGCCTCATAGGCTATGCCATGGTCATGCAGACCATGCTATTGGTAGCATCATCACGTCACACATGGCTACACCCAATGTGGACCTTTTTTGGGACTTCATCACTACTAGAATACACTAGGACCTACTCATCTGTAGTGTGGCACCAGGACCTTCTCGCCCGTAGTGCATCGTCAGGGACCAACTCGCCCATGACGTGTCCACTTGGTCAAATCCCAATGGACATGTCCTCATGGTATACTCACATAAGATGTTGGGTGCCACCCTAGGACAACTTATCACTACATTGACAAGTGTCATGCTCAACTCCATCTCAGAGGAGTGTTCTCCAAGTCAACCCAGCCCGATATGAGGAGAAGATCAAGGGTGTCCCCACATATCAACAGAGTTCATCCACCTGGAGAGAAGACCCATCTCAGTTACACCCATCCCATCCACCTAGGGAGAAGACTCATCTCAGGTCAAGCCATCCCAGCACAACTGAGGAGAAGACCCATCTCAGGTCAACCCAGCTCAGTCCATCGGGGATAAGATAGGGAGAAGGCACAACACACTCATAGATTGACCCATGCTACTGCCTTGGGGAGAATATCTGTAGAGTGTCCTCACAGGTCAACCCATCCCACTACTATGGGGAGAAGACCTTGAGAGATATCTCAACTAAATGGATTACAATCCAAAGGTCCCTCGGCACCAGCCCAATATAACTTATTGTCTATCGATAAGTGTCATACTCAACTCAATCCATCAAGGAGTATCATCACAGAAGAATGTCTCACGAAGCTGCAACCATCAATACTGCCTCTTAAAGAGAGGGACATTTCTCTCCAAGTTTATCACAGAAGTACTCAAACTTCGACTTGGCAAGAGGCTCAATGAAAACATCTGCAATCTGCTCATTTGTAGGAAGGTACTCCACTAGTACTATCTTTCTCTGCACCATATATTGAAGGAATGAATCACGGTGGGATCCAATATCTTATCAAAAAATCCTGCAAGGAGATTCTGAAGCCACACTGCTTTGCATACTTCCATACATACTGCAATATACTCAGTTTATGTGGTACTCAAATCCACAAAAGTATGTTTCATGCTACACCAAGAAACTATGTCAGATCCAAAAATTGAAGCAACACCCTGAGATGCTCTTCCTGTCAACTATGCTCCCTGGCCAATCTAAATCAACATAACATTGGAATCATGTCTCAGGCCATACACATCCAACTGTGTCTCGCAAATATCTCAACACATGCTTCGCAGCCACTCAATGTATCTGCCTCGATTGACTCATGAACTGTCTAAGTACATTCACTACATAGAAAATATATTGTCTGGTGTTAACCAGATACATCAATGATCCAATCAGTTGTCGATACATAGTCGGATCAATCAAGTCTAGATCGAAAGAAGACTCTCTCATTTTCTTCAGATTCGTCACCATCAGTGTGGTTATGGACTTATAGTCCATCATCCAAATCTCCTCAACATCTCAACTATGTACTTCCCCTAACTCGAGAAGATCTCATCAGTTCTCTACCACACCTCAAGTCCCAAGATGTAATGCAGCATGCCAAGATAATTCATATCAAATTCAGAGGCCAATTCATGCTTGCAACAAGAAATGAGATGCTCTGCTCAGATGAGAACTAAATCATCAACGTACATGATAAAAAATCAGGGACTCGCCATCAAAAACCTTATAGTACAAGTTGGCATTAGCAACGCTCCTACTAAAACCCAAACTCATCGAGTATCCATCAATCCTTGCATACCAAGCACGAGGACATGGGACTCCTTCCCATGCATCACAAAACCATATGGTTTCTTGATATACACTCTTCCTCAATCTCTCCATTGAGGAAAGTTGTCTTCATGTCCATCTGAAGTAATCTCCAACCCAAGGCTGAATCGACTGCAACAATCGTCTAAATGGAGGTATATCGAGAAACATGAGCAAAGGCCTCCTCGTAGTCTATTCCCTCCACCTGAGAGAATCCTATGACCACATTTTTTTCTTTTTGCTTCTCGATGCTCTCGTTATCTACATGTTTTATCTTATAAATCCACTTGGAAGCCACCATAGAATTCCCTTTGGGTCTTGGAGCAATATCCCACACATCATTCTTCATAATGGACTGATACTCCTCCATCATGGCATCTCTCCATATCGGTTGAATGGATTCCTCCTTGTAACAGGAACGCTCAATGATGTGGCTCATTGTTGCACCATAGGTCGAGAATCTTGGAGGTCTCTTACTTTCTCTGAAAGTACCACGAGGAGTGCATATCTCTCTACCTTCTGCAAAGTCTGAATGATCCTAGGCAGGCTTCCGCCGACCTACTGCAATATCTCTAGGAACATCAATAGGATGTAATGGATAAACTGGATAAAATGTATCCATGCGCTCAATTAGCTCCCTCTGTACTACTAAAGGGTGAGGGGAGAAGACACCATATCATGTTGTGTCCCACTCAATCTGTCTCTAACATGGGTTGTAGATCTGATATGCTTTCAACTATTCATGGTACCCAACAATTGTACCGTACTTGACTAAGAGGTCTAACTTTGTCCTTCTCTCCTTGGGTACGTGAATGTAACCAGGAAGCCCAAATACCCTAAAGTGTCCAACCTATCACTATAACCAACCTATCATAGTCATTGTCATTGTATCATCCATGAGACCAGATCCACTCAAGGAAGCAGTTGTCATAGGCCCATACAAATATGAATGCACAAAGTCCAAGATCCCCTTAGATATGTTGTCACTTCTCGGAAAATATTCCTTGGTATTTGTGCCAAGAGCACAACCTCTGCAAGTGCCACCATGCTCATCATCTTCACCTAGAACGGGAAAATCTCTATAATGTAAATGAGCAAGTCTCCTATGCCATAATTGGTTGAACTGTCAATCTGTATAAACTTTGATCACATTGCTTCATGTCTCAAACCAGAGATCATCCAATAAGTTTCCTTCTGCAACTGTTACTATAGCTCCTTCTCAGAGCTGTCACTGGTGACCTGTCTTCATGGTAAGCTTCCTAGAACAAGAAAAATAACAACAATATTTCCGTGGAAACCTCCATGGAATTCCTTTCACGATATTTCCTTTCACGATATCCAGCACTTTATTCTTGGCAAGGATGAGGTCAATCCTTGCCTTCCACGCTCTGAAGTTGGAAGCCCCATCTAACTTGTTTTCTAACTTCATGGAGTAAGTCATGGTTGCCTTGACTTGGTCAACCCTAGGTTTGACCAAAAACTCAAACTTGACGTCTTAGCTTGTTGAGAGTACCAGGAGATGCGCTAGGCTAGAGCGCACTAGTCTATCCAAAAATTAGGGAAATCCCTTCACTTAAGGTGCCTCAATGAGAGGATTAGGGTTTATGCAACTGCAACTACACCTTCTAGTAACCCTAGTGACAGTGCTTTAGTAATTGCTCCTGCTAGAAACCCTAGCGGTAATTCTTCAACGAGCTTAGTATTCTTATGGCTATGCCCCCTTCCAGTGGTTATATTGAATGAAGGAGGTGTGGGCCCATAACCTATTATAATATGATGGATGTGCTCATTTAACCATAGACAATATTACTATTGTCACCCAACCATAGGCTGAAGCCACCCCCGAGCATCTTAACCCTGACATATAATCATTCCAGAAGCAAAATCTAGGCTAGATAGCCAAACAAGATAGTGCACCTCTCTTTCCAAAGATATCACACCAAACAAGAGTTGATCAGAGAGTCCAAACCAAAACCAAGAGATAGTCCAAGACAAAACCAAAATCTGCTAGTTGCAGCAGCTACAACAACAACTCTCCTCCAGACTTGCGCACAAACTAGCCAACTGCAGTGTGCACAAGTGTTGCTTTTGCAGTTCTAAGAATTCCTGCCAGAATGAAGACTGGCCTCCTATATTTATACTAAAACTAGCAAAATGCCTGGGTCAACTTCTCATTCTGGGTGCTTATTTACTTAGTATATAATATTTCCTTTAGCCGACTTCTTCTCTTGGAGGC
>CBVK0102096839.1:0-10320 GCA_900067695.1 Picea abies | reverse complement strand
AATGAAAAGTAATGGTGATAATGGGCAACCTTGGCGCAAACCCCTGCCACAAGGTATCCTTACGAGAGAGAAAGTGACCAACTTTAATATAAAAGTGGTGAACTCTCTACTACTTGCTAACCACAAGCAATCTCTGTTATTGATTTAGAATAGAAATAGGATGTTGAATTTTATTTTGGAGGTAATTCGAAAAGGGCCAAACGACATGGGGTTTAATAGGATTTAGCCATAGGAATGGTATTTTGAACCATGGATATCATAATCTAGTTTGGTTTGGAAAATAACTCAGAAAAGAACAAATATGAGTAGAGGAGGAGGCATAACTACTTATCTAGCAAATATTTGTCAGATAGAAAAACAATGGACAAAACAAGCATAGATCCATTAGTTTATTCAACAATATGTGAGACAAAAAATGAAGAGGAAAAACCATCATAACTTGATTGAATTTATTATTAACTAGTGGCAACAACATCGGTGTTGATTTTACAATAAACCCAACAATTTTTTTATCAAATATTAGTTCCAGCGTTGGTGTTGGCCCTTGGTTATGAAAGTTAGCGAAGAGCAAGGAAGAAAAGGCAAAATGTGAATTGCACGGAAGACACAGTGACTGTTNNCAAGGAAGAAAAGGCAAAATGTGAATTGCACGGAAGACACAGTGACTGTTACTGGATCAAAGTGAGCAAAAGAGCAAAAAAGATGGAGCGAAGTAAGAGAAAGAAAGTCGTTGGACGAGGAGATAGAGGATGACAGATCAACAAGAAAGAATTATCGTGGATAGCTCAGCAAGAGGAAAAATCCACTGTTGCATGCTTTGGAGCACTACGCGAGAAAGAAGGAAAGACAAGCTGGCGAAGCCCTAAAAATGCAGTTCAAGTTGATCTAGGGTTTTAGACACCTAGGGTTTTGACACCTAGGTTTTGGCCAAGAATGTTGGTGAGTGATTGTAATGTATAAATAGAGGTCTAAAGGACCTGGGATGGGTTGTTGTTGGTGTTATGATTGTTGTTGTTGTATTTGTCATTTTGCGATCAAGTGAGTAATATTGAGTGAGAAATAAGTGTTGAGTATGGGAGCCTTCTGTATTGTAAGATCGTCAGCTAGGTGCAAAGATCAACCTTGCAGCTGGGTTCACAGGGAGGGGGGAGATAGAGAGAAGAGGAGAGAAGATCTGCTAGCTGAGAGTAAAGACAAGAACTGCATGCTTCGTCTTAAGATATTATAAAGCACAGTTCTGTGGATGTAGCCCTAGAGAGAGGGTCAACCACGTATACCTTGTGTAGTGTGTGATTGATGCAATTTTCTTTTCCCTTTGATATACTGCTATTGCATTACTATGTTAGATCTGATAGATATTTGTGTGGAGTAGATCTAATATGATAAGTGATATATGCATGTTGTATTGTTCTAGTATTAGATCTACTTGATATTCCCCTTGGTTGTATACATCTTTGTCCTGCAACCCCCCCATAGTTGCTTCGGGTGAGACTACATCTGCTTCGTAGGTGTTGCCAAAAGGGCCAGTAGTTAGGGCTTGTTGGTGCGATCTTGGCGTTGAACCCTGGGTCTGCCCCTATGCCAACAATATGATTATATAAAGCTATTTTCAGGAGATATAGAGGACTCCTTATATACAAAAAGGTACATGGGAGTTATGGTTGTGTACATGTGTTGTCTCATACAATACTACTCGAAGGGGCACTAACAGGGGTTACAAAGTTTTCCAACAATGTGAAACATTTTTTTCGAGTAACTCATGAAACCATTTGTATTTCCTGCATGCAATATTCCCTAGTCATAGTTTTACCCATCAAATGATAGATCTCTATGATTTAAATACATCGGCAATATACATCTCTACCATGAAAAAAAAATCCCAAAATTTCCATACAGGAAAGTGATATAATACCATTTTTAAGGTACCAAATGTATTTTAATAAGTAGAAACAAAAATATCATGACAAATAATAGCAGAGCAACAAAATATAGGCAACAATAACACCAACAGTGATACCTTTATTGATATAAATCCAAGTTCACTTGCCTCTTTGAGGGGGAAACCTCTAGTAGAGAAGAGCTCTATTACAATAATTCTCAAGACAAGTCTTTATCATTCCTTCTGCTCCTATTTATACTAATTCTATCTTCTAAAGAACATTCTAGAGGAAGATCTTTTATCTTCAAAAGAACATTCTAGAGGAAGATCTTTCTAGAAGCAAAAAATTATATTAATTCTTCTTACATTAGACTTGTTTACATTATTATATAGGCCTTGTCTACTAATGTCAGTGTTTATTACATAGACAAAATATTATTCTACCTACATGAGGGGTTAGGGAGGTTAGGTCCCTAATAAACCCTCAACCCATAGAGGGAACTCAAGGTGTCAGTAAAGGGAAATCATCTTGAAAGATCTATTTTATATAAAAGAAAGTGTGATAAGTAGCTTTGGGCCTTAGCTTTTTCACAATGTTTAGAAACTGTATCATCCAAGATCAAGTGTCATATAACAACCTCAGACGTGTGCTCTTCCGATCTAGAAACTGTATCATCCAAGATCAAGTGTCATATAACAACCTCAAGTGTTCAAACTCATACAAGGTCAAGCAATATCCCATCCATCCTTAAGAGAGCCCTAGTAATCATATAAAGAGTAAGCTTTATCTCAAGCTTAGGAGAACTACTACTCGTACAGGTTCAAGTGATCTCAACCTTAGTAGAAATATTGGTTTATGAGAGAATCCTTCTTCAATCTGATATTAACATTGTTGATGATATTGGTGCATTGTTGTATGAATTCTCCTTGTTGACCCATTTTATGGTTGACACCAATGTGATTACAAAGTATTGTAATTAGTTGTGTGCCTTTAATATTTTTGTTGGAACATCACCCTAATTTTTGAACCTTGTTAATTATGTTCCCTCGATGGGATACTAATGGGTTTTCCAACTAGTGTGCACTAGAGAAATAAGCATGTTGATGGTTTTATTATGGAAGCATTATCTTTTTTACTTCTGCAGTTATGATGATCTTCCATGAAGTTTACTATCCATTTTTATATTTAATGTGATGGGTTTGGTTATCATGATGATACATATATGGTGGTGGTATATTATTATGATATTGATATATTGATGTGGTTATGAAAATTTTCTACTCCTATACTTGCAAATAGTTTTATTAGCATATGTTATGCACTACTACAATACACTACTCCAATATCGTCTCTAGTGTTGTTGTGTAGTGTATTTTTTGCTAAAAAAAATCCAATTTTCACGATGCAACACATGATACTTTTGGAGGTGTTGGAATTCACATTGTGTTTGGCTTGCAACAATTGTGCTTAGCATCATTATTTTGACACGTGTCCTTGCTGGTGTTGTTGTCACATCAGTATCTATGGTTTCACATTTGAATCATCATCACATTTACATTGTACATGTTGCCAAAAACTTTAGTTAGCATTGACTTTCTGTCATTAGTATATCTAAAGAATGGTTGATGCATCATTGCAACATCATGGTGGGATCATGTGAATTGAATTAGCATCAAACCAATGTTTCTCTTATATGAAAGGGCATCATATTGGAATTGAATTAGCATCAAACCAATGTTTCTCTTATATGAAAGGGCATCATATTGGTGACATACTACATAGTCATTAACTCAAAATTTGGACATTTCTGATTCTTTTACTTCAATTTGGCATCAAGGTTTTCTTGGTTGGCATCAATTTTGCAACGTATTGACATCCCATTTGTATAGGTTGGTGTCAATGTTGTGTCGTATTGCATTAACATTGC
This sequence comes from Picea abies, assembly GCA_900067695.1. NCBI lineage: Eukaryota > Viridiplantae > Streptophyta > Pinopsida > Pinales > Pinaceae > Picea > Picea abies. The sequence continues at coordinate 6,513 of CBVK0102096839.1, read as the reverse complement.
ATCATATTGTCGTCCAAGTTGTATTGGATGGCATTATCATTCCATTAATTGGTGTCAATGTGCATTGTATTGGCATCAAATGTGCATTGTTTTGTGGGATTTTCATCAAAGTTGCAATGCATGTGTCATTAATAGTGTCACATATTGTGTTGCAAAGATGTATTTTCATGAATATAATGTCATTTTGGTATCATGGTTACTTCACTAACATTGTTTTATCTCATTTTTTCATCAATCTTATGTATTATACATGCTAGATGTGTCATTAATAGGCCTATATTGTGTTGATTATGCATCTCTATTATTATGATTTATTGTTATTAATTAGTATTGATTATGCTTATTATTCATTATATTTTTTATTATTATGATTTTTTTAATAGTAATGGATATCTTTGTATTAGAAAAAAGTTGTGTCTTGGTCATACAACATCGTAATACAAATAAAAAAAGGAAAGGTTACAACCCATGAGAAAAAATCATTATTTATGTTCCATAGGACTTGACTATTGCCTAACCAAACTATAAACTAAAAGAACGATGTGCATATTGTTGAATAAATTGACCTAGAAGAAACTTAAAATTTTAATATATTACATACGACCAAGGATATTAAAAACTAGATCCATGAAGGGAACCTGCTGACACCTGGATATGTTGCATTGATTCCTCATGATGTGCATCCTCAACAAGTTGAAATTAAGGGAAAATATCTACTCCAACATTGACCAATTCTAGCTTTAAATGATGTTGAACATTCATTATCTCATCCCTTGAATTTGTTCTTGCAAACATTTATGTCAAGGGAGGAAATCAAGCTACCTCCCTTGGAATCTTGAGATAACTAGAGATGCATGTAATTAGTGATACCACTGAATCAAATTTAAAGTCAAGTTCTAGGAGCTTACTTCTATGAATTTGCATAAAACTCACATTTCCTTCTCCAAATATTGAAATAATCTTAGCTAAATAGTATCCTTAATGGTGAAATGGAACCACTCTTGGAGTTCCATAGAGAATTTCCCCTCCATTCCTCATGCCAATGGTGCCATTGAAGGTTCGAGGACACCATAAGATGTTATGTTTTTTCCATCTCATGCTTTGACCTTTTGATATAATGTTGAACCTTAACCAACAGACACATCACACATGTGTCACATTTTTTGTATGCCATTACTAGCTAGGGGAGAGACAAAATCCAAAATATATTTCTATCAAGGACTACAAATAGATATTCCTTCAAAAATCTAATGTAAGCCCATTCCAATTCTATTTCCCTTCCAATTCTAGTCGATTCCATAGGCACTTGCAATAGAGGCCATGAGCCAGGGAGGAAGGAACATCTATAGGTGCAAACCACACCTCCAAAACTAAGAAACCACATGCAAAAATAATTTGCTCCATAGTACCCTTAATTAACTTACATGTCGGTGAAGGAATGCATTGAAGTTTGGGAGGATTTAAGTGTCATAAATTTTTGTCCCTATAGATCAATGTGAGAAGATGCCCAAGCCTTTTTTTCATTATTAACAAAGTGTGAAAGAAAATCATGGGAGAAGGATTAAAAAAGGCACTTCCCCCCAAGTCCCCCACACTTTTATTTAATATTCCTTCTTTCATGTCCATGTCAATGTTGACCAAGCAATCGACTTTGTGGTTGTCGGTGCACAACACTTGATAAAATTTTATTCCTCCAAGTTCCTTAACTAGAGCTAGGATATGATAGATAGATGTGAGAAACATGGATTTTGGGGAGTTTTTTGTTGGAGAAGGGATCTGATTATTGTTGTTGAATCACCAACAACCATTTCTTTTCTCACTCCTTACACCTTGAGATTTTGCAATTCCTTTAACTTTTCCTTCGAGATCATAGATGATCTCCCTGCACCTGCCACCCCTATTACTTGAAATAATAATTACAATTATATTAACTTATTAATTTAATTATTATTAATTATCCTCATTAATTCAAAATTGATAATCAATAATACTTATTGATTATAGTTATAATCAATCTTAATTTAATGACTAGTATTTTCTTTGGAAATGATTATTTTAAAATATTTTAATATCAATGAGATTGATTATTCTATTCTACTATAATAATATTCAATCAATGTCACACCATGAATGAAAAAACCATGTATCCATAAACACAATTTGTTGGGAATTTTGATCCATGCTTGTGTGCGTCCTTCTTAACGATGGGGAGTTTAGACCAGGGTTCCTCCAGAGTTGTCCAACAAAAACTCCAAAGCATTGGAATATCAATCATCGACCAAGGTCAAAGAAGGTCTCACCTAATATGCATAGAGCATCACAGAGACCATAAGATCTTGTGATAAGAATGAAGGCTAAACACACAAAATTTCATTAGGATTGGCATCCATGCAAATCATATCTGACAAACTATTAAGACTAAGAGTTAAAATAATACACACACATATTCAATTCATACATGATAGACACATAATGGATCAAAATTGTCACATATTTATTACTAGAGAAATTCCATCACAACAGAGATATACATTGTGCAGGATAGATACATATGACGGCCATAGAAATTCATATGTTCTCCATATAAATCCTCAGAATTACAACATGTTGTGCAATACACCTTTGCTCAAAACGCAGACATAAAACAAACACATGAATGTATTCAAAGCATTACAATATTAAAACAGGCTCAGAGCGAGCTTGATATTAAGGACTTAGTGAATCTCTTCTTATCAACATCTAGCTAGCTAACCCTCCCTATTTATGATCTTATTGCTTCCTTTTATAAATTTCTATGTAGGGGAGCATTGTCTCTTTCTTCTCTACTCCACTCATTTGTATGAAAAAACTGCCTCGCACACTTCTTGTGTTTTCCATCAGTCCACGTAGACTTTCGGTATCAATGGAAATATTAACTTCCTAGCCAACTCATCCTCTAGAAGTCCCACGTCCTCATATGTTGTTGGCAGTAATCATTTGGGAATATTTCCCAATTATTCCTTTCTTGATTCTGGTGGGAGTCTTCTTGATTTCTGGTGAAACTGACAAAACTCAGACTGACACGCACTCTATGTCATTCTGCGCACATTTCCTTAGGCACGTGAAAAACTATTGAAAGAGCACACACAACTTCATTTATGCATGCATCCAAAATTGAGCCAAAAAAATTGGGTGCCAACAGGCCCCCACCACTATTATTTGGCTCATCCTCAAGCCAACTGTTGTAAGTCCTGAAGGTGAAAAATTTGAGTAAGAGAAACTCATCTTTATTTAAAGAAAGTTGGGATTGTAGCTAGTTTCTCAGCCTAGAACCTTTGTTGGTATCTGTGGAGGTGAATGAGAGATATGTTTAAAGTTCCCCATCAAGAACCAACTGATGAAGAGAAGTGAGATTCCCTTAAGAGAGAGCATCATTATCTGCTTGTATTTTGTTATGGGGCAACCAGACTGAGTAGGAATTATCGACTGCTCTAATTATGTAGGTTTGAGGATCAATGACGAAATGTGGGAGTAGGGTTAGTAGCAACAAGATTGAATGGATGAATTTGGCCTGACCTCTTCGCTTCTAGGTGAGGATTGATGATGATGGATGAGAGGAGGGATTTAGGTGAGCCAATGAGTAGGGTCCCTTTGTATCAACAATGTGGATGATAAATGGCGTTTTTTCACACAACTGTGAGTTGAGAATGCCGGGAAAACACCGTGAGTACAAAATGAAGTTCAAGGAAATGTGGTGGGTGGAGCTTATACTGGGTAGGAAAGAAAGAGGGGGGACTGCGACTGAGCAGTTGGTGAAATATTGACATTCTGTGTAAAAAATGAAGGGCAGGTACTGAAATTGCTTGGTCAAACTGGAAAGAATAGTGTAGGCCCATGCCATGACATAGGATTAGGGAAGTTTCGAGAAAGGCAAGGGAAGTGGATAAACTATCAACGAAATGATGAACACAGTCATGGATGGAGGTGCGATAGAATTGGGTGTGGATAAATACTCCAACAAGAGCTTCAAAGGGATGATATATAGAGAGATAAGATGGTGGGGAATAGGGTGAAGGGGAGGAATAAATATTTTATGGGGGTAGCTTGGAGAACAAGTAGAAAGTGGTGATGAAATTTGGCGCATGGGGAGATCGACATACCCGATCTGTCGTACTAACAATTCTTCTTTGGGAAAGGATTGTTATAATTGACTATGTACTCGTGGCATGTGTGAACTACCCAACTTGGATTAATTTCCCTTTCAATGGATTGAATCACCAGAAACCTCTTCAAAAACCCTCGTGAGTTATGAAACCATATTCAAACCCTGTAGCTATGTTAAAGTGTCAGCTAGATTTGGAAATATGGAAACCTTCTCAAACTGTCACTCAAGCCCATCCACATGTTTGACTGATGTAAATTATATGTTCTTCAAAAGGTAATTTATGTCAACTATAATATATTATATATGTTGTATAACCTACACTAAATCTATTCTATTTCTATTCAAAACTTAGACTAGAAGTTTTAAATGACACAGAACCCCTACGGGCCATAGTAAAATTTCAACCTATTTTTATTAGTGAGTCCCTTGTGTGGCTGACCGTGTAGTATTTCCATCTTGGTGGCACATTCTTCAATGATGTAGAATAGTCGGAAAGGACACACCTAACGCATGTCGAGATTTCCCAGACGGTGTAAATATTTGTTGTTGTATTATAATACCAAACAACTGGGTTGGAGATTTTTCTGGCATATGTTACAGTCATACCATGCCTTCTATCATTATTTATCAAAAACTTAATTGAAACTGGATATCATTCGGTCTTCTTCTAGTTCCATTAGCTCGTCTAACCTATGTTGAAGAGACTAATCCTCACTCATATGGGTGGCTAGGGTGACCCTGAGGCTAGGAACAACAAATTCTATCGGCAGGACCACTTCTTTTACATAAACAATTCTTTGAATGGTGTGCTCTTTTTCATCCTTTTACATGGTGTTTGATAATCCCATAGGATTATAGGGATGCATTTATCCCTATCATCATGATTCACATTGTAAACTTTTGTTAGAACATGTTCTAAAATTTTATTAAAATTTTCCACTATACCATTGTCTTGAGGATGATAAGGGGTTCTCTTTTGATGATGGATCATAAATTTTTGGGTGAGTTGTTTAATGTTTTCATCCACAAAATGTGACCCTTGGTCACTCATCAACACCGTTGGACATTTGAATCTAGTGGTGATATTCTCAAAACAAATGTGTTCTATTGTTTATGTTGTACAATCCTTTACTAGTGTTGCTTCGACCCACCTCGTGATATATTTGGTCGTAGTAATGATGTAGCACACCCATGTGTGATGTGCAAGAGGATTTACAAGCCCGAAAAAAATCTATTTCCTATTTTTTGAAGGGATCAAGTGTAGTCACAGAGAACAATGGAAGCTCATCTTCGTGGCAGGGATTTCCAACACGTTGACATATGTCGAAATGTTTGCAGTAATATTTAGAGTTTGTTAGGAGAGAGGGCCACCAAATCCCTGGGCACAGGACCTAGCACGCTATCCTTATCAACATTGTCGCCTCCAACAATACCCTCACGTGCCTCATATAGGATCGATTTCCATTCATGTTCTAAATCACAACGATGTAGGATGCCATCTGTGCCCAACTTGTACAATTTTTCGACAATCAAATGATAATCGACACTATGGGTCACCAGTTTTCAATGTCGCATGGTAGTATACTTGGTGAGAGCCTTGAAAGTGATGAGGAAATATGTGATTTCAACCAATTGATCAAGCACAACTTCGACCTAAGATATTCTCATTAGGGATTTCATCATCAAGGCTCGTAGAAGCTTCCCCAGTCTGAATCTACGATAGATGATCTGGTCCAATATTGTGTTTTCCATGTTTCACAACAAGTTTGAACTCAAAATATTGGAATAGAAACAACCAATGGTAGATTCTTCCACCCAAGATTGACTTGTTAACCAAATATTTGAGTGTAGAATGATCAATGAAGAATTTGAAAGCTGACCCCAACAAGTAGTGGGAAAATGTTTGCAAGGCATACACCATGACCAAACCCCTACGCTCGGTTGTCGTATAATTATTTTCGGCACTGGAAAACTTCTGACTGGAAAAATAGATCAGATGATCGATATTACCTCCCATATTTGGGAAAGAATGGTGCCCAGTGAAATGGACAAAGCATTGACATGGACATGGAAGAGCTTCAACCAATTAGGGAAAATCAAAATGGGTGCAGTAACCAATTTTTCTTTGAGGGTATCAAAGGATTTTTGGCATTCCATTGTCCACTCGTACTTAGTATCCTTACGCAACAACTTTTCCAATCGAGCCACAATATGGTCATAATTTTGGATGAACCGCCGATAGTATCCTGTATGACCCAATTTTGTGCACATTTCTCGAACTGAAGTGGGGTCACCATATCCAATATGGAGACAATATTAGTTGGGTCCATAAGAAATCCATCTTTGCACACGACATGGCCCAACAATAT
>CBVK0102096824.1:0-30766 GCA_900067695.1 Picea abies | reverse complement strand
CTCTTCCGATCTCACCATCACGGGTCTGTCAATGTTTGTTTAACAAGTCCAGAGATAGAAAACTCGAAGGTTTTTCAAGATTATAGAGTTTGGAAAAACANNNNAGAGATAGAAAACTCGAAGGTTTTTCAAGATTATAGAGTTTGGAAAAACACTTAAAAGAGAACTCTCTCGGTTCCTTTTTTGTAAAATAGTCTGGATGAGACCGAAAAAGAGATAAATTATCTCTCACCAGACGCGTACTTCAAATACTTTATCGAGCGTGAAAATAGCAAGGTCGCTCGATGATCTTTTCATGTTTAGAGAGTCTGAAAATAGCTTAAAGAGGACTCCAGGGGGGTTCATTTTTCGTATAACCTTGTTGAGCCCGAAAAAGTGATAAAAGTATGCTCAGTCACGTTCTCATGTATTTGCAAGCGCAAGAACGTACAAAAACGACGCTCGAGGTTTTATATAAAAACCATAAAAAACAATCAAAAACACGCGATTACAAAGAAAATCATGTCCGTATCCCTGTATTGGATCATCAAAGTTGTTATACCTGCAAAAATTTCGCTTAACATGATATTAGGGATTAGGGTTTAATAGATATATAATCATAAAAAACCAAATGACATAGTAAAAGTACATAAAAAGGAGTAAATACTCTTTTTACCACATCATTTTTACCTTTCCACTATTTGAGCTCCAAAAAACCCCTCTTTTACCCTCAGAGTTTGACGTCAGATTGTGGGAGCTACGATCGTCCATTCAGCGAGCCGTCAGCGACAGTAAGGTAGTCTCTTAGTCCTTAACACTTTCATGGTTTAAATTTGCAATTTCATTTGTTAAAAAGTCATTTTTCATTTGATTTTCCAAGCCCTACTTGCACGCTACTATTCTCGCAAGCAGGCTTCACGGTACCTGCGAGAATGAGTCATTCTCGCAGGTGAGCTTAAGGCCACCTGTGAGGTTCTCACACTGTGCACACAGGGCACCTACGAGAACCGTAAAGATCAAAAAATTTTATAAAATTTAACCAATGAAAGAGAATGAATTCATGAAAATAGTTGCTAATCTTCTTATTATGTCTCTTATGCAGATAATTGGCCATCAACATGGTGCTTGAATGGCGCGAAAGAGAACATGAAGAAGACGATGCAATGGCCGAAAATCATCCACCTATTACAACTTCTTTGAGAGACTATGGGCTCTTGAAGTACTTTCGCATCTCGGGCATGAGGGCCCAAGTCAGACTATTAGAGTACCTGGTGCGTATGTGGGACCCTGATCAGCAGGTATTTCATGTGGGGGTCCACTCACTGTCCTTAGACATTGAGGACATTTACTTTTTGATTGGATTGTCATGGTGGGGGTACTATGTGATCCTGACTGGTAGTAGAGGTGGTGGGCTAAAGATGAGTGAGTACTACAATTTACACTGCGTTCCTAAGGCTGAGAGAAAGAAAGGGAAAGTAGCTATCTAGGGGGTACGAGACTTGACCCTCTGCACTATCTTTTTCACTATAGCTCAGATGGCTTGGAGTTCTGATCCTCACATGGCGTTACAGAGTTACTTCCAGTTTTCTATTGAGTGTACTGAGCCTCGAGTATTCAACTGGGCAGATGCTATGCTTCGCAGTATAAAAAAGCAGTTGACCAAGTGCAGATGAGGTGACCTGAAGCAATTCGGGTACGGATCTTTGTTGGTGTCCTTCTTCCTTGAGAGGGTCCCATTACTGAGACTGCAGGTTGAGTGGAATATATCGGGTCCTAGGGATCCAAGGATGCTGAGATGGTGTCAAGTTATGGCCCGACACGTAGTAGGACCGATCATCAAGTATGATGATACTTTCTTTGATTGGCTTCAACCACAACTATTGATGGTTGATGACTATGCTTATGTCGGCTTGGATTTTCGAGGAGATCCAAATTTAGTACTACCAAAGGATGCTCAATGGGGGGTCCTTGGTAAGAAGTGCACACATTTTTCTTTTTAAATGTTTTTGTGAATTTTTATCATATTCAAATATTTTTGTTTTGTATGTTCGTCCAAAGACTAATACAAAATTGTTTGTTGATGACACAGATGTTGGACCTTAAAGACCTCCTAGCACTTCTCCCATCCAGTGGCAAGGAGAGGTGGCAGCAGCGCCACAATATGCTAAGGATTATCAGGTGGTGGAACAAAACCTGGAGGGCTTAATCGCAAATATTCCAGACATGACTCTGGAAGAGGTTCCATGATGCAATCGACGTCATACTGTAGGAGTATCAGCATCTATGAGTTGATTGCTCCATAGGGTTGCTAGGGCAGTCGTGTGTTACCGTGAACGTCATCCATGACGTCACTTTGTAGAAGCTATAAGCTTCAATTTTGAAATTTTGGTCTTTGGATAAACTTTTTTTGTAAAAAACTCTTTTGATCGTTATATATACAGACGACTTCTACCGGTTTATCATGTGTTGCATGAACATTGATGTGATTGATTTATAAATGATTCAAATGTCTGTCTAATACATAATTAGCCAATGCATATGTTAATGTATTTAGACATCTAGGAATATGTTGATATTCAATGTAATCAAAATAACGCTCCAAGAGGTGAATTCACAAATACACCCATAATAAAGTAGGACTTCGAATGGTATAAACATTACTTAACTATAGTACTATAAGCTACGAATCGAGACGCACAACCAAATGATGGATTCCGAGCGAGATGGAATCAACCAATAATTCAATAACGGTGCTATACTCTGCAATGTTGTTGGTCGCACAGCCGAGACACACACCTCATAAGGAGACAAGTTCGTTTGTAGGGGCATAAATTGCCCATGCAGCAGAAGCAAGGTTCCGAGTACTATGGCTAGCACCATCAGCGAAGCCAATATAGGGTAGTGAAGATTCCAACATCTAGAAATCAAACACAACGTCACATAAGAGCAGAGACCAGATAACGACAAAAGCAAACTATAGTAACACACTAAAAGTATGATACATTAAAAATACAAGTACTTGTGCACAGATGATTTATGCATAGTACTTCTTCAAGTATAACCCATTCCTAGGTTCACTCAAAGGGATACCATTGTAATCTACCAACTCATAAGCTCCTTTTTCCAAAACTCGTCAAATGATATAAGGACCTTGCCACATGGGTTCGAATTTCCCAGCTCCTAACATATCACGATCTTGTTCATGGAGAAGAACAAGATCACCTTCGGAAAAACCACGAGGTTTGACATGCTTGTCGTATCGGGCCTTGACACGCTTCTTCTGGGCTTCTATTACTAGGGTGGCATCACGTCAAGTTTCATCTAATCGCATTAGATACAATAGATGTTCTTCTTCAACAGAAGTGTTGGGTAGGAGTTCAACAACTAGTTTTAACGAGGGTATCTCGCATTCAATAGGGAGAATGGCTTCCACACCATAGACTAACTGAAAAGGTGTAAACCCAGTAGCGGATTTGACGGATGTCCGGTATGCCCACAATGCCGAAAACAACATTGTGTGCCAACTTGTTTTATGAATTCCTATCATTCGTCGAAGCATAGTTATGAGAACTTTGTTGATAGCTTCGACCTGGCCGTTGGCTTGTGGATAATAGGGCATTGAGTTATCATGGTGAAGACCCAACTTTTCAGTAAGTTTGAACATCAAAAAATTCCTAAAGTGGCTATCGTGATTAGTGACGATAGCTTGGGGAACACCAAAACGAGCTATGATGTGATTAAAAAGAAACAATGTTGCGGTCTTTCCAGTATTGTTGAATGTCGGCATCGGCTCGACCCATTTCATAAAGTAATCAATGGCTACAATGATGTAACCATGCCCCCCGGTCGAGTGAGGGTGACATGTCATGAAATCGATGCCCCATTTCGCAAAAGGACCAACTGAGACCACAGGGTGAAGAGGAGCAGGATGTGACTGAATTTTCTGATTGTAGGTCTGGCAGGCATGGCATTTCTGAATGATAGTAATGTAGTCATTAAAAAAAGAAGGCCAAAAATATCCTGCACATAAGATCTTCTGAGCAGTAGCATACCCAGACATATGAACACCACATGCTCCGGAATGGCAGTCATTCAGAGCTTTCTCGGCTTCGTCAAATGTTAGACAACATTGAAAAATAGAGTCAATCCCCCGATGATAAAGAGTATCCCCGAGGATAATGTATTTACGAGCTTGATAACGAATTCAACGCCTGTCAGTACTAGACAAATGTAGTCGGAAAGTCTGGGTTTGGAGATAGATAATGATATCCCCATACCAAAGATCATCAGTGCTAAGAAGGAAAAGAGATTCATCGGGTAATGAATCAACTGCTACATTTTCCGTTGTAGAATGGGGAAAATCGCATATCAAATCAGTAAAGACTAAAGACTTATTAGACTTGGCGCAATTGAATTCCAAGTCAAACTCCTGCAGTATCACAATCCATTTGGAGTATTTTCCCCCTAGCAATTGACGTGTCAAAATGAGTTGCATAGGGTCGCAATGAGAAATCAATGTAGTCTTACGTGAGAGGATATAGTGATGGAAGTGTTGGACGGCTTGGATGTTAGCCAAGGCCAGTTTCTCGACATGTTGATACTTGATTTCAGTCGGCGTGAGACTTCAACTCAAGTAGTAAATAACATGTTCGTCGTGGGCATCATCCTCTTGGATGAGAACCATACCAATAGTGTACTTTGAGGCAGCAAGATAAAGGAAATAATCGTGACTGTAATTGGGAGGAAATATAAGTGGAGCTTGCATTAGGGACAAATTCAAAGCTTCAAAAGCATTGTTGGCAATGGTATCCCAAATGAACTCTGAATATTTCTTTAATAGCCGCGTAAAACCATGAGTGATCTCGGCATAATTAGGGATAAAATGACGAAGAAATTTTGCTTTCCCCTGCAAACTTTGCAACTGGCGAAGTGTAGAAGGAGGAGGGAGATTAAGGATTGCCTCAACCTTCAAAGGATCCACCCAAATCCCATGACGCGAAACAATAAAACCTAGAAGACGACCGGATTCTACACAGAAAATGCACTTATGAGGATTTAAACGTATACGGTAGAACCGACAATGAACGAAAATGGATCGGAGGTGGGTAGGGTGATCGACTCTGCGCATAGAATGAGCGGGTAAATCATCCAAATAGGGTTGAATGATGTGCTTGATATCATGAAAAGCATAAGACATAGCGCGTTGAAAAGTTGCGCCCGCATTCTTAAGACCGAAAGGGAGTTTCCGATAGGCAAAAGTACCCCAAGGACAAATAAAAGCAATCTTATGTTGATCCTCAGGAGCAATGTTAATTTGATTATAGCCAGAGAAACCATCCCTGAGAGAGAAGATTTCACTTCCAGCGCAGTCATCGACAATATGATCGATGAAAGGGGTAGGAAAGTTGTCTTTGGGACAAGCTTTGTTGATATCCCTATAATCAACGCATACACGAATGGTGCCTCCTTTTTTGCAATTGGGATAGGATTGGAAACCCAGTCTGTAAGAGCCACCGGATAAATAAAGTCGGCTTTCAGAAGTTTCTCGACTTTGAGCTTTATAGCAGCCACTTTACGTGGGTGAACTGGACGAAGGCGTTGCTGGATAGGTTTAGATCCGGGGTATGTCTTTATCTCATGTACAACAATTGCAGGGTTGATACCTGACATCTCTTCGTAGCTCCAGGCAAATATGTCATGAAATTATTTGAAAAGGGATGTATAGGTGACGATTTCATCGGAAGAACACGAAGCTCCAATATGGACATTTTCGACAATCCTAGGTTTAATGGATATGTCAATGGGAATCGTGGGCAAGATATTGCTTAAGTTCCCTTCAGCAAACACATCGTGTGTAGTCGCGGGAACCGTCAAGATGACAACAACGGTCGATGGAGTCGAAATCCATTGGTAGTTCTCAAGAGTATGTTGCTCCAGAAAAAGGATGGTACGATGATGCCCATCATCCCAAGGGGTGTCCTCCATGATGGACATAATCATCTTGTCAGTGGGAAAAATAACATGAAAATGATTGGGAGACAACTCATCAAGAGAAGGTGTAGAAATTGTTGTCGATTTAATGGCCTGATAGGCAGATTCAACCGGACTTAACGACATTGCGTCGCCAAAACGAAGATGATCTCCAGGGTCAGGGACAATCCAAGGGTCCTGTGACGCAGGAAGTTCATGAGGCATGGAGGAGATCATGTTGATGGAAGAAACAAATGAGTGTGGAACATCGGGCGGTGGAATGGGGAGAGTAGCCATTAATGAGGAGTCCTTTAAAAGGCCTACACTGACATTATCATAACCCGGTGGGGTTTTAGCAATAAATGGTACGTTTCCAGTATAGGTATCAGAATTGAAGAAGGCAATTTGATCGACAGTAACAACCTTTCCTTAATGAGGGAAAATTACTACATAGAAAAGTGTCGACACAACAACGCGCATGGAATCAATCCAGCTATGGCCAAGCAGAAGATTATAATCTAGGGGAGTGTCAAAAACTTCCACTTCGACTTGAACCATCTTACCTTCTAAAGTGATGGGAAATAAAGGAAGAACACCATAGGGCTTAAAAATAGAGCCATTGAAGGCTTTAAGAGTGTTCTAGGATTCATTCAAAGAAGGAGAGCCAATGGCTTTCCAACAGGCAAGAGACATAACACAAGTTGAGGCACCCTCGTCAATAACGGTTCGACAAATATTTTTGTCGGAGACAACCACTTGGATTTGGAACACAATTTGAGGGGGTAACCTTGGAATGTGATCTTCCAAGTCAAAGAATATCAAATTAGTATCCATCGGATCAATTCCATCGATAGATTTCAACAATTCCTTCCGTTGTGTGGGACAAGTTTGAAGGACTTCAAGGGCTGACATCGCAGTAGGTGCTTGGGCCAGATCTTCAACAATGCTGTAGTTCTGGGCCGCACGAGCATGAGGATTGAAAGCCAATTTCTGAATGACACCTTTTGGAGGGGGTCGCAGAACTGTGTCGAGGCTCAGTCGTTTGAGATGAAGAGGACCGTTAGTAGGTGGAGTCACTGGAGAGGGTTGTACCAAAGAAGGGGGTAAATCATTAACCTTCTCCTTATATGGAGAATAATCTTTGGCTCGAGTTGTGAGTGCAACGTTATTCTTCTTAGAATCACTAGTACACATCAAAACATAGGAGGTGGTAGAAGATGAGGGTTGGTCATGGATGACCAACTGAGTCTGTTGTTGAGATGGGAAGGGTTGGGACAAGACAACCGATGGAGTTGGTTTCAGAGCTCCCTGAAGGAACTTAGTGACCTTGGAATGTTGTGGACAATCCGTCATGTAGTGATCATCACCACAGATAAGGCAAGGGTATCGTGGTTTGTGCTTATCCCGATCATCAACAGGGGCAGTTTTGGTTTGTTTTGCTTGAGAATTATTTTTTCCCTCCTTATTCTTGCCTCTCCCCTTTTTAGATTTGTTTTTACCGGCTGGGGTAGATTGGACGGCATTTACCTCAGAAGTATTACCGGTGGGAGTGGCAGGAGACGGAGCATTTTGAACATTAGAAGAAGCAGATTTAGGGTTTGTGCTTGAAACGGAATGTGATTGAGTTTGAGCAGTACCAATCACACCATTAGCCACATGTGAGGCAACTGGAGTAGTTGAAGTGCTGGAAGCATTAGGACGAGGTAAATCAGGTAATAAATCATAAAGGGTTCCTGTTTGCGAATAAACGAGATCAAGATATTGAGCACGAATTATAGCCTGCTCTTCCGTGACAACGCCACCCATGGCAATGTCCTTACCAATTTTGTTCACAAATGATTTTGTAAACCATTCTGCCAGTAACTGATCGGGGATTTCAAGTTTAATAAGGCGTCGTCTCCTTCGCCACTCATGGATATGATCTGATATATGGGTGCCTTTATTTTGTTTGAAGGAAGTCAAAATCGCAATCCCGGTATCATAACGGATCGGTAACTGGTAATGTGTAAGGAAATCCATAGCTAGGGTGTTGAAATCAAAGAAGAAACCTCGTGGCAATTCGATATACCACTTCGCAGCAAAACCGGTAAGGGTTTGTTGAAAAAGACGTAAACGAATAGAGTTATCCATCAACGAGTTGGATGAACACCATAGGTGAAAATTCATAACGTGATTGTTTGGGTCCTCTCCCACTTTGCTGTCGAATTTAGGAATGTCTGATGGAAGCTTGGCTGGGATGATAGGCCATTGGGGAGAGTGACAAATAGGATCATTTAAAATTCTTGACAAATCTGGAAAATCCAAAGTGGCGAGAAAGGGTAATTGTCGATTCACTTGCGGGTACTGGTGGCTTTGGGGAGGAAGCCCTGTCAGCAAACTAGTAGGACCATACGCAGTCTGCATATAATGTGAAGACCCAGGCATATTTGGTGGTGGTTGGACAGGATAGTAACTCATCGGATTATACCCTAGAACAGGGGTTTGAGTTTGAGCATTCGACCCCCAAATGGGATTGAATGAACCGGGATATGGTTGGCCCATGCTAGGGGGTGTGATAGATGCAGCTGGAAACTGCTGCCCCCTAGTCGATTGAGGAGGATTTTGGATTAACTGATTCCAATACTGAGCCAAGGACGGTGGTATGTTTTTCCCATAAGGTGGGGTTGGTACTCCCATCAAAGGTGGTGTTCCAATTGGATTTTGCCAACTAAGAGGGGGTTGATTGATACTACTTTGATGAGACTGGCTACCAACCAGAAATTGATAAGCTGGAGTGAATGACAGAATAACACCACTAGGATTAGGATTGCCAGTAGAAGATGAAGAAGGTCCTCCAAAAGGAAATTGAGGAGTGTTGGAACAAAACCAGGAAGAAAGTGCCAAGAAGAAGAAGGACCACTAGGAGAGTCGGATGGTGTTTGTGCAGGAGTAGCAATGGAATCATTCAACGCACGGTATCCAGGTGGTAGTGTCAGATTGACATTGGGCATGCGCGGTGTGTGGATGGGAGCAAGACTAACCGCAGGTAACCCAGTTGGAACACTCGTAGTAGTTGCAATATGGGCCATTTTGGCAGGGACAGTAAAGTGATAAGCGGTAGTCAACGATACTATCTCAAGATTAGAGATCTCAAAAATCACAGGAGGATTAATTTCAGAAATCATGAGTAAACCTGGACCAAAAAGGTCTCATCGGAAAAAACCTATAGACCAAAAAGGATCTTGGCCTTTTATACTGGGAAAGGGTCCAGTTGGAGATCCGGAATACACAACAATTAAGTCTCCGGAAGAGTCTTCTCGCATAAAACGTCTCTCGGAATCGGGGTGAAGTCGAAAGTCCTCTCGAGTGTTTTTAATTTGAAAACATTCTAGAGAGTCAGTTCATTCCACTTGTGGTGTGGTGACGACTGTGGCTTCACTTTGTCGAGGAGAGCCCTCAGGTGTACTTGTAGGCAAGGGTTGAGAACCTTCCAGATGCTCTAGAGATAAACCCTGCATTCTACGTGAACGACGTGGAGGAGCTATTGTAAACAAGTGACAAACTTCGAGAATAAAATCCTATGGTCAACTTCGAGAAACAAACAACACGCGCTAGTAAACAAAATCTAGAAAGCAACACCAAGAAAACAAAACCTTCTAATTCCGAAGCCACTAGTTGGTGATGAAATCTAATGTCGCAACAACGAGACGAGAAGGGGCGGGGCTAGGGTGAAAAATTTATGCTGACGACCTACTTAACGGACTTACACCCTGGTGCAAGCTCCCACACATAATCGTGGGTATACCCTCCAAGGAGATCGAGTGAGTTTGGTCAACGTCAATTCCAGGTACCGTGAGGACTTTTCCCTCCACAGTCACCTTGGGTAAGAACCTAGAAAGATAGGCCACTAAGGTCACCACCAACAACAATAAAGCCTGGGGGAACAGTCGACAGTCCGATCCACACGCAAGGGCAGGGTATCTAGCCCGCAATCAACTCAAAAGGCTTCCACTCATCATTGTGGGTATACCTCCGAGTGATTCCCGTAATACGTGCAATCTCTACACCGATATCAACAAAGCAGGGTGAGTAACTCTACCAATATCAATGTGACCTAGTGTTTGACCCTTGTGTGAGAAGGGCTTCCCAGGACAAGATGTTGCAAATGGAGTTTAACACTCCCTAACACAAGATGCTATTGTGTGTTTTGTGCTTTTGGAGAGTGTATCTCTCTTCCTACTCCAAAGCGCTAGCCTAGCTAAATGTTGGTGTAAAAGAGCCCTAGAAAAGAGTTACTAGATAAATTTTATGATTACGCAGTGTTATTAAGAGTTGTTGTTTACTCAAAGGTAATGGAAATGAAACTTATGTTGTATGAATCTGACCCAACAATGCATGGATGATAATGAAAAAGACAACTTTTCGTTCGATGAATCCTATGTATGGGAGGGAAAGAGAAAGTTTTCAAGATCAATCATGAACTACAATGCACAATTTCCTTTAAAATGCAAATGAAACAAATCACGCATCAAAGAACAATACTCTATTGCTTCTTTTTCAACACTCCAACAATTTGATTTTCAATGTTTTCAAAGACAAAAATGATTTTTTGAAAGAAATTTTTTTTTGTTCACTTTTCAAAAAGGATCCTCACTATGCCAATGAGAGTACATAAAATCAAAAAACCAATGAACAAGCAATGATAAAAACCCAATCCACTCTTTCAATGAAAGAAAAAACAAAGAGAAAACCAATGTAGTCTTTTCAGATGCAAAAGAAAATGATCTTTCAAACAATAAGAAAATGAGAAAAAACCAAGCACTCAACTTTCAACCAATCACTAGTTCTTAACTAATCAAACACACTCAGATTCTAAAGTCAGAGAGAATGGGTTCGCCAAGAAAAGTCAAGAAACGAAAGTCAAGACACAAATGACAAGAAAAGCCTTGAAATCCTAAGACTGTTCATGTACACAAATGAAGACAAGAAAGACATCAATCAATGGTCCAAGAAACTATTATGAGGCAATCAAACTGATCTGGGCAGTTAAAAATACCAAAACTTAAATCCAAAGTTTTGAAAAATTGAGTTCGCAGGTAGGCAACATTACACAATGCAAGAATCACTGATTCTCACAGGTGACCCTTAAGCAGGGTGCGAGAACCTCACACGGAAACCTAAAGGCAAAGTACAAACTCTACCTATTCTCACAGGCTGCAATGAAGTACAGTGCGAGAATGTCTGAACATAATCAAAATTTTGGAAAATGAAGCAAAATTGAAAAAGGCCTCTGGACCCAGAGGGTCTATCAGGATATCCTGAAGACTCAAAGATTGATAGGACAGGATAAAAGTAAAACCAGAGAAAATGGCCACAGAAAAACACCAAAAACCACAAAGAAAATGGGATTGATCCCAAGTGGAGTTGCCAATTTTGTTATTGGATAAATCCATAGGTGCAGACACTAACCGATCTCCCTAGATCCACTTGGATCTTGAACAAAGCAAGATAGAACATGACTCTTCCCCTAGATTTTGACCATTGAATTAACTAGGAGGCAAGAACAAATAACATACCTTATTATCGCTTCCTATGGTCTTTGTTGCTCCTGCTTCGCTCCAGTGCTCTCGTGCAGCCAAGACCAAGACAACACAAACCAACCAAAGTGAAGATAGCACAATCTATTCAACAGTCAATCAATGTATATGATCAAGGAATTATATAATAAAGTGGAAATATCTTTATGGAAAAGGGACATGTTACTGTATCATATTAATGGAAAGTAAAGATTACAACCTGAGCCTTGATGTCGTAAACTTCCTTTCGATGGCCCTTGGCTCCGACACACACACTTGCTCACTGTTTGTATGAAGAAGATAAGCCCTTTGGATAAACTTGCTGGAGTCTCCAAGCTATTGTTCAATGTTGAGTCCTTTACACAATTCTTTCACCAATTCTCCAATGAATCTTTCTTAACCTCTTCCATGAGAATTCTCTCAATATATAGGAGAGAATGAATTAGTTACTTGGATAAGAATGATCCCAAAATATCAGGGAATCCAGTACTAGGATAACCATTTGAATGCCATCTCATCCTTATAGAAGATTCCCTTCTAGAAGCATCGAGAATTCATCTTTTTCCTTTATTTAAGAAGAGTTCGCACCCTAGCAGTTCAACACAGTGCGAGATGTTCGCACCCTGGCTTAAGGCAGCCTGCGAGAATGGGTCATTCTCGTAGGCAAATATATTAGCAGCCTGCGAACCTTCTTCAAAAGTGAATTTTTTGGGAAGAGATGAAAGTAACTTTTCTCAGGAGAAAGTTCTTATGAAGAGCCTGAGTACACCATCATCATGATGACCAAAATCATGGGTAACAAAATTCCCCCCAAAGTATGAGGTTGGAACTAGTGACAACCGAAAGACTTTGTAAGCCGCATGTTTGTGTTAGAAACTAGGAGCAGACCTAATAAGAAACCTATGAACAACCAAGAATCTGTAGAATATCATATACACCAATTTTGAATTAGGCATTCCCATACTCAGATCATAGACTGATGACAAATGTAGACCTGGGTCATGGCCACCAATCATACACTATGGATCCATGCCATTGAAATATAGCATAGCCACCGGAATACACTGTGGATCTATGTGTCACAAATTATACATACTCCATCACAACCTGGACCAAAGAGATGATATCGAGGTTCTTCAATCTTGTCGTCCAAAGTATGAATCTAACCATGTGATTACATGTGTTGAAGTTGAACATGGTAGAAACCACTTGATTACCGGTCATTGATGAAATCGTTAACAAGTGCGAGGGAAATCACCATTGATGTCAATGACTCCCAAGGTACTAAAGTACAATCCATCGAATGTGAATGAATGAGTTGAAGTCAAACATCCGATGAAATCTTTCGATCAGGGGTTAATGATGAAAACCCAATGAACGATACTCTCTTGAGTTGTATTTGTTATCCCCATTTTGTGGATAACTAAGGAGATTATGTCTCAAGGCCCTTAGGTTGCAGATGTGGAGTGCTGAGAGACCACATAACCATCAATATCCTTTTGCACAGCTATAGACCCACATCACCACCACAATGAACCAACACTTGGTCATCATCCACACTAGCTTGCCACCACAGTTCACTTGGGTCTTTCTCCATGCAGTACAAGTCAGGTATGATGGTGGGTATTCTAGCTTGTGTATCAGAGGTTATTTTTTGTTATGAGACATTTTCTTTAGAAACTATTCTTTTTACCTTGTTTAAATGTTGGTGGTTGGCTTGGGGAACTCAAGTAGATGGTCACCCTTTGGATGGGGTGTTTCTGGGAGCTAACTTTGATGAGTCATGATGCCACTCGCGACCGTACTTACCACTTTCCATCATTATTTCCCCTCATGACATCATCTCTTTGGATTTTGGGGTAGAATGACCCTAGAAGGGACCATTCCTCATTTTATGGGAAGAAGGGGTTGAAGGCCCAGAGGGGAGTTAGCTGGAAAAATATAAAAGCCCAATGAAAGAACCTTCCAAATGCTTTACCCAAGGGATCCCAAGAAAATAGTGAAAATTTTCTCCACAAGAAAATAAGGACCCCGTGGAAAGAATAAAATAAAATTCTTAAATTATCAGTCGAGGATAGGGGGTCTCATCATGAACCAACCTATCACATCCATGGGTATCTAATGGTATGAAATTACCATTTATGGCCATCACACCAGGGTAATGGCTCTCATTTGCATGGCTGAGGGAAAGGGGGTCTCATCACGAGCCAATATTCTCATTTCCGTGAAAGTACTTGTGGGTGACACTACCAAATATTCTCATTTCTGGTCACCACACCAAGGTAGTGGCCTCCAACTCACCCTATGATATATTGAAATAAAATACAAAGAAAGAAATATAAAAGGCAATTTATGGGCTTGAAAAAATGCGTTATGGACAAAGGTGTGACACACCCTCCATAAAGGCACCCATAAATAAGATACTATGGACCCTTGCATATCATGAACCCCATACCCATTAAATACTTCCCCCATCCACTTCATTTCATTCACATGATTTAGATAGGGTTGTTCCTAGACTTAGGGGGTTTGATCCATTGAAACGAAGTACCATGCCAACCCACCCGCAACCAAACTTGCAAAAAAGTCTAGTTTCTTAAGCACATGTTTGTATGATGTAGTCCTGTTATACATGATTTAATGGCTCTTTAATTGACTTGATTCACTCATAATAATGCTTTGACTTCATATCCTTGGAGGACGTATCCATTTGTCTTGGAGGTACATGTTGGTGGCTAGTTTTGGAAGAAGAATCCTAGCTTGGGATTCCATGAGGGAAAGCATCCCACATGATAGATGACATAGGCCCACATGTGAGACGATAGAGATATTATTTTGGAGAACTAGGAGACAAATGGATAGACATAGCCCACCCTTTGCATGCCAAAAAACTTCCCCAGAAGGGGAAAAACATCACTCCTTAGGGGATTGATGTCACATTTGAGGGGCATATGGTGGTTGATGATGAATCAAAGCATCACACATGGAATTTTGAGGAGGAGAGGCTCTAGATGATTACCACATGGCCTTTGGAGGCCCTACTTTGTAGCCCAGCTCCAATTTCCAAAACATCCTCTTTTAGTGGATTACATCACATTTATTTTAGGGTTTTGTTTGTAAAAAAGTGAAACTAAAGAGAATTTTTAAATATTATATTTGTAAAGGGGAAAGACTAGGGTTGTTGACCCCTAATATTTTGTTTTACCTAATATTATGTGGACAAACTATGTTAGCTACATTTTGTATAAATAGAGATCATAAGATCTCATTTTCAAAACATAACTCTCCATTGTGAGAGGCTCTTAGACTGAAATTTTCACTCTCTTTGGCTATTTATCTCTCTTGTTCTTTTTTTTATGGCTATGTCTTGGTTATGGTTGATGGAGATGGTGCTCTAGCCTTGGAAGGATTTCTTCATTGTGTTTTTGGTGGTTAGTATAGCCTTTATTACCTTTTAATGCTTGAAGGTGCCATTTATTTGATTGTATTATCATTTGTACAAGTTAAAGGTTCTATTTCCTTGAGCCAAGTAGGGAGTATAAGTTAATACACCCCTACTTGTGTTTCCACCATTTCATTTTCTAAGGGAATATTGCTTCATAAGGGTTTACTAAGAGGAGTATAATTGCATACACCCTCCTAGTTGAAACCCTAGCTAAGATAAGATTGCCTTGGGGAGTAAAAGGGTTTACACCCCCAAGGACGTAGAATATATAGATTAATCACATTCTATTGAATCCATTAACCCTTTTTTAAAGGAACTATTCATTTAATTTTTGCATGGGAGAAATAAATTACTGCCTTGGTAAATGTACAAATCTCAAGTTTTGAAGTTGTCTCTTTTGGATGATGATCTTCATGACTTGGGGATTATTCCTCCCTTAGCGAATCCTATTTCTCCCACAAATTCTTGATTCTATAGTAAAAATAACCTACATCCATTATGGATTCTTTAATCTCTAACCCTAACCACTAATATCTCACAAACTAACCCTAGACTAACCCTCTAACTTTGCTAGTTTAACCTACTAACCTAGGTGCATCTATTGGGATAATTGTTGGTTGTTTTTTACGGTTAGATTTGTTGTTGTACTTCATTAAATTCTACAAACATAAGGCTGATATTATTCTGCACAAATTTACTTTTATGACAACCATCCTTATTCAGTCTTTAAGTGTTATTTTCGGTCCATATTGGTTATTAGTTTTATTGCTGACATTGCTAACTAATATAAAACTTTTACTTGTTGATTTGTATGTAATCTATTGTTGATATATTAACTTATATTCTTCTGTATCTTAGGCACAACAAGATTAACATGCTGATACATTACTATAATTGGTTGGAAAAGTGTATTTTCTTGTGTCTCGAGAAGGTACAAGTGCACTGAAAACTATCTCTTTACTCGGTATCCATTTACCCCTCTTCACTTACCATTTTCAACCAATATTTTCTTTTATTACTTGACCTTCTAGGGGACTTCTCCTTACACTTCCCTTCATTTCTTTCATTTCCCATAGGGTAACTAGGATCGCCTCCCTAGAGTGACCTAGTCACCCTTGTAGTGTGGGACCTACATCAAGGTGACATTGGGTGTAGGATTCCCAAGTTGTAGCACTTTCTTTGTTGTTGGATCACGATTTTCCCAACCTACAACTTGCGCTATAACATTTTGTCATCATTTTTGGGGAGGATTTTGAATCCTCTTTGTTCCCTAAATGACATTTTTGGAAAGTCTCTTTCCCAAAGACTTCACCCCGAGATTGCCTGGTGACTCCACTCTAAGAACCTACCCATTTTCCTTTGAAAAACCTTCTTCATAGTTTTTCTGGTGACTCCACCTTTCCCGAACCTACCTTTCCATTACTTACCTTTCCCTGCTTCCCATTTTCATCCTTTGATGAGCCTTGCTCTCCCATGGAGACTACTTTGAGGTGTTCTTCTAGTCGATGATACTATGGCACCTTGTAATCAACAAAAACCTCTCCATTTCTTGTGGAAGGAAATTTTTCATATCGAAAGGGAAAGATCTTCTAATAAAATCGCTAAAGAGTTGATAAACAAAGTAAAATATATATTGCATACATCTACTAAATACCAAGCCCTCACAGATGAAGAGGTTCTTGAAGAACATGCTTATGAAGAAATCTTCCAAGAAGATCCTAATAAAGCTTATCAGGCTGAATATTCTGAGGCATTTAATGAAGATGAAGTCACTTCTCTTAATGACCCAGATGAAGACATCCAAGCCACTATTCCTCCTACACATCAAGAGGAGAACACTATGAGTTATGAACCTTTCAACGATCTTGATGAAAACTTGTTCCATGATACTGGAAGTGAACGAGCACTAGAAGCGCCCTTGGATATAGTTGGCCAACATATCAACACTTTCATACAAAATGGAGAACATGGATGGGACATGAGCCTTTTCACCTTTGACGAAGAGCCCAACTACGATGTTGAGGGTACCCATCAAACAAAGGATTGGTATCCATGCATATATGAATCAGATGTTTGGGATGGTGATGGTGGTATGATCACTTATTTTTTCATTCCATTTGAGGATGACTTGTCACAGCATCCTCAAGGTGATTTCCAGTCATCCCTTAGGAGTTGTGATGCATATCCTTTCAAGGATGCATATTTGTTCTATGAGGATTTTGAGACATCTTCGACCTTGATTTTGGATGAGTACCAAGACATAACCATCCTGGGGAAATCAGAGGTTTACTCTACGAAGAATAATTTTTTTCCATCTTGGATATTCTCATGAGGATTCATAAACGAAGAGGTAGCATTTTTCTTCTTCTAGACCTGAACCAGTCCCATACCTCATGTCTTCCCCTTGGGTGAAGCATGGGGTGTTCTTGAGTTATCTCACGTCTTCCCAGTCTTCGGGAAGAAGTGGTTGTGTTGATGAGGATGAATATGAGACATCATCTACATATGCCATTCCACTCCATAGATGGATAGATCAGGCTTGTGGCTATGCTTGCAGGCAGGAGTTGCAGGACGATCGAGATTGTGGTTTCTCTTTTCAGCAGGATTTCCTCCCTCCCACCCATCTCCATGAGTTTTATTTCATGATTGATTATATATCTATTTATGTGAATGATTACTATGTTCTAGACTTATCTTCTTTTTTTCACATGATTAACCACAGGGGGAAATGTCTTTGTCCATTGATCAGGAGGTTGCATTGGTTATATGATTTCACCTTACACCTTCAGGACTTGATCTTTAGGGTCCCAAGACCCCATGTAAGTAGGTTAGTCATCTTAATTTATTTCATCTTTCATTTTGTTTTCTCATATTAGTTTATTTTCATTGCATTTTTATTTTTCTCTACTCGCATTATTGATTTCATCATCATATATATATACTTAGTTGGAAATTGTCTCAAACTTTTATTTTTCTAGCTTATTTGATTTTGATTATGACCATATGAGAACAAGGGATTATTCCATCTTCCACTTGATAGTCTAATATTTCCTTGTAGGCATGGGTCTACCAGGAGATGATATATTTCTCATGCACTCTACGACGAGCACATGTCCCCAAGTAGGAGCTAGATGTTATCCCCATTTTTTGGATAACTAAGGAGATTATGTCTCGAGGCCCTCAAGTTGCATATGTGGAGTGTTGAGAGACCACATGACCAAAAATATCCTTTTGCACAGCTAGAGACCCACATCGCCACCATAGTGACTAATCCAGGTGGATATTGGGGGCCACCCACATATTCCAATTGGCTCTTATTGACAGTTTTTAGTTTGACACGTTCTTTTGTACTTCTTTGTAATTGGGTTCTAGACTTTCAGGGTTCTATGAAGCCCTACAAAACTTTCATATGGATATTGGTGGCTTCCCACCTAATCCAACATGATTATTTTGGATTTTTTTCATGTCATTACATCTTTCTATACTTCCAGGGTCGTTTTGGGGCACTAAACAGTGTTTTTTTGGCTTTCCACAGTCAAACTATAGACGAAGTTAGAGTTTGATGGGGTAATGTGTATTTCTTGAGAAGACCCTTCCAATGGGATATCACGCACCTAAAACATGGTTTCTATGCAAAAGTTACGACCACGAGAAGTTGAGGTAGCAACTTACCCATCGGGGCCCACATAACTTTTGGTGTTTCATCTCCTAGGGTTAGGTTTTTGGATGTATAGGGTTTTGGAATTCATGAGTAATGTTAAAAAGGCCTCTAGAGCCTCATTGTAATCATTCTTCTCAGATGGATGTGCATAGCATCCACATATATTCTCAGAGATAGCTACCACCTTTAGAGTAAGTTGTTTTCAGTTCTGCAATTTTACAGTTTCAACCTATTTCATTTATTCAATAAAATTTATTGTTCAATGGATATCTGTTGTTGTTATCTATATCTCTATGTTATTTTATTCATCCTGTTATTCATTTCGTTCCACTCATAAATCTAGATTAGTGGTATCAGAGTGGTCTGCTCTTCATTTATTTTTCTTTGTGCATGCCCCCGACAAGATCTAGGTACAAGAAGTTGGGACTCGAACTAGTTGAGCCTTTGCAAGATTGGTCGTACCAAGCCTGACAACAACCCATGGGAGATGAAAATAAATATTATGGAGCAGGATATCCTTTTAAAATTTTTCTAGAGGAATCCCTTGTGTGACAAAGGAATGAAATGATGGACAGCTTTACACAGATAGTTTGACGGTTTCCCGTAGGAGATGTATCTTCATCAAGCAGCCATGCAACCCACTTCAAAGTATAGGTAAATTTTTATATTCCATTATTTGAAGGACTGATAGATGTGTATGTTGTAGATAAATGGATGAATCTTCTCAAAGGGTATTTTTCGGTCTACAATTTTTCCGATAGGGAAAATATTAATTTTGTACTCCTCAAGGTCACCCCCCATGTTAAGGATTGGTGGGATACTTACTCTAAGCAAAGGGCGATAGAGGAATATGAAATATTTGTTATCGCCCCCACATGGGATTCCTTCCAGGATTCCATTAAAGAACAATACTACCCTATTGGAATCTACAAGGACCAATACACAATATGGGCCACCTTGTGTCAAGAAAGGGACCAGACTGTACCATATTTCACCAATATTTTCCATACTCTGTGCACCAAATTGGGTATCAAAGAATATAAGTGACATTTGGTGCTCAAATACCATGGTTTTATGCATATATACATTCAAACATAAATGGATTTTTTGGACATCACATCATTGGGTACAACTTATAGATATGTTTTCAAGATCGAGCATAAATTTAAGAAGAAGAGGTGAGATTTTGGATCTGCAAAATCCTCACAGTCGAAGCAGGGAAAAGGTGGCCCCAACCCACAAAACAAGGGACATAGAAAATATGTACACTCTCAGGACAACTATTCCAAGCCACAACACAAGAAGGGTAATGAGAAGTTGAAGAAGGGCACAGGAAAATGGTGTGAATACCATAAAATCCCTTGGCACAACACCGAATAATTTCTCTCCAAGTAGTCATTGGTGGCCAAAATGAAATCTTCCAAATCAGAGGAAAATTCCAACTCTAAATCAAATCTAGAAGAAGGGAAGCAGATTATCGATGTTGAACCCAGTGCCACTATCGCTACCACCAAAGTCCATCCAAGTGAACCAGAAGAACCATAGGAAGGGGAACGCCTCTTTCACTCACATATGTGGGTAAAGGGGGCTCCACTTCATTTCATTGTCTATAGCGGCAGTCAGAAGAACCTGATATCAACAGAGGTTGTCAAGTGGTTGGACCTTCCAATGACATCGCACCTGCAGTCCTACACCATTGGTTGGCTTCGCCAAGGAAGAGATCTTTGTGTCAACCAAGAGTGTCTCCTTCCCTACGACATGAATTATTTCAAAGAAGAGGTATTGTGTGATATTTATCCCCTTGAAGTTTGTAATGTTCTTTTAGGAAAAAAATATTTGTGGAAGTGGCATGTTGTGTATGAGTCTAGAACCCATAGTGTTATTATTACTTTGGGTAGACAATTGTACAAGATACCATAGGGAGCACCGCCTACCGCTATTTATTTAATATCTTCTAAGCAATGTAGTAAAGTCATTTCATAGAATGGGAAGTTTGTCCTCTTTGTTATCCATTCTCATAGTAAGTAGAAGGTCACCACCACATATGTGGCCTCTACAGAGAGCCTCTCTTTGTAGTAGAAGAAAGTGGACAGGATTGTGGAAGAATAAAGAGGCATCTTCTCCTCATCCACGGAGGTACCGACACACTTCCAAGTCAAGCATCCAAATGATCTAACCTATGGTGCACCTCTACCTAATGTATCATTCTATCATCGCTCACTGATGGAAAATGAAAAAATAAAGCATCAGATCCAAGAGCTTCTTCAAAAGGGGCACATTAGACCCATCTCCTCCCCTTGTGAAAGAATGATTATACTGGTGGAGAAGAAATACAAGACCTGGAGGCTCTACATTGATTACAGAGAATTAAACAAAATCACAGTCAGGAACCAGTACCCAATTCCCAAAATTGATGACCATTTTTACCAATTCAAGGGGGGAAAGTGTTGGCCCTTGACCAAGTTTTGGATATCCTTGGTCAGGTTTGACCTATTTTGGAACTTTGACAGGTTGTTGAAGGCGGAGTGCAAGTCGAAGCAGAGATCATGGAATCTCGGCCCCTTTTTAGGGATTTTTGGGTTTTGGGTTTATGTAATGGGTATGGGGATGTTGGCCCATGGGTTTACCCATGTTTAGGCCCATTTTGTAATGCATAAATAGATTTATAGGCGATGTAAGAGGAAACAATATAAGAATTTGTGTGATGATGTGCTAAGTGCAAGTGATAGTTTTACATGCTTTGTGCATACTGTGTGAAACTTGCAAGGCTAAGTGCAAGTGATTGTAAGAGATTGTGTAAAGGATTTGTGATGTAACCTAGCTTGGGGAAGGAGGATCTGGTGAGGTGCGTGGATATATCTTGTCCTATATGGAGTAGGAACTTATCGATCCATGCATGTAGATGATTGACAAAAGATAATAAAGAAGACAAAGAGTTTGTGGACGTAGCCCCGAGCTGGGGGTGAACCATGTATATCCTATGTTATGGTTGTTTTGTGCATTTTGATTAGTTCTTTGTGCCTTTGATGTGATTTATTCTTAGTTTTGTTATCTTTATGAATGTTAAAGCATCTAATATAATGGCTTAGTGCTCAGTAATGCGAATGAATTCCAGATCTGATATGTTTCTTTTTTCTAAGCACTGGAATGTGTTGAATCTTGTTGAATACCGCATTGCGCTATAATTAGGGTTTATCTGCATTGTAGACAAAGGTTAAGTACTAATGAATGGCATCTTTTAAGTGCTTTGTTAGAGTATTGTAATCACAAATCTATGTCCCAGCTAAGGTTGCAGACACTGGAGTCATGCAACCACCCCTGCTTCTACCTCGGGTGAGACTTCATATTCTTCGCAGGTGTTGCCGAAAGGGTCAGTAGTTAGGGTTTTTTTGGTGCTTTGAACCCTGGGTCTAGCCCTGTGCCAACAAATGGTTCCGTTGCCAGGACGTGACACTGTCATTGTTGAGAACTGAGGAAAAGAAGGAAATCTTTGTGCATAGAACTGTTGCTTTAGTATTGTACTTGACTACAAAGCTCTGTTTAACCTCTTGCCTATTTGAGTCTCTGTTAAAGCCTTAAATGTTTTAAACTTCTCAAATGCTTCAACTTTTTCTTTGAGAAAGGCAACCCATGTAAGTCTGGAGTAATCATTGATAATCAACATGAATTATTTTTCTTTACCTATCCCTTCCTATCTTGATGGTCCACATAAATCCATATGAACTAGTTGGAGTGGTTTTTCTATTGAGGTAAAGCTCTTGGACTTAAGATGTGTCCTGTTTTGCTTCCCTACCTTACTAGGTTTACACATTGACTCTTGGGGCTTTGATATTCTCAGAATATCTTTTACTGCCTCGAGATTTTTGAGTTTGATTAAGTGGTCAAAGTTTATATGTCCAAGTCTCCTATGCCATAACCATCTTTCATCATGTTTTCTTAGATGACATTCTTCTCTATTTTCTTTCAGCACATATACATTATTTTCTATCCTTATGCCTTTGGCCACCACTTGTCCTGAGTTTAAAGACTTTATCTTGCAGTCCTTGGACGTGAACAACACCTCACATCCTCTGTCACACATTTGACTTACACTGAGAAGATTATGTTTCAGCCCATCCACAAGTAGAACATATTGGGCATTTCCTTTTCCATTACTTAAGCTCACCATCCCTTTGCCTTTTATTTTCCCTGGAGCATCATTTCCAAAGGTTACGCTTCCTGATTTGCTTTCACTTAGAGATAGAAACTTCCCTTTGTCTCCCATCATGTGTTTGGAGCATCCACTATCTATATACCAAGGGTTCGTTTTTCGTTGAGCAGACAATACTAATCCACACTTGTTACTTTCCCTCTTCTTCCAAAACTTGACATTTTCAGCATGGGATTTCAAATCTATTTCATAGTTCCTTAACCGACACTCAATAGATTTATGTCCAAAGTTATGACAGGTGTAGCATTCAACCTCATTATTCAATAAGTTAAACTTATTGTTGCAATGTTGCCTACTTATTGATTGTTTATTATTTCTTGGCCTCCTTAGTTGTATATGTCTAGACTTAATTTGGCAATTTGCAGTCCGTGAAGGATTATTACTTGACTGTATCATTCTTTGTTGTGGGAAGTAGTTATTCCTTTGAAATCTTAATTGATCATGTCTATGTCTTAAGGAACAATTTACAGCTTGTGACCAAAGGTAGAACAGTAGAAACAATAGCCATAGAAAAATTCTTTGTACCTGGAAAATGGTTGCCTTCTTTGAGCAAATCAATTTCTTTCTTGCTGATGATGTCTTTCAACAGAGAGAGAATTGTTATTTCGTTCTACAGATTCAATCCTGGCACCTTTTTCTTTACTCATCCTAGGTGGTTGATTGTCTTCCTTTGTTTCTGCAGGCTTGTTATTGTCATTGGTTGTACTTTTGACAAACTTGATGTGTTCTTCATTTCCTGGCCTCCCACTGCTTGATCCCTCTTCATAACCCAAACCAGTTTTCAGCTTTGGATTCCTTTGCTGATTTAGAAAGGTGGCTAATCCTTCTGAGCCTTTGATACTTGATAGACTTTGATTATACAAGACTTGAAATTTCTCGATTTCTTTCCTTGTTTTCACTACTTCTTGTTCTACTGATTCACATCTTGTCTTCTTTTCTGATAGCTGTTGTTTCAGAATCTCTTCAATTTTCTTTGCCTCTTCCAATTCTACTTTTAGTAGGAAAAGGTCTTCACCAGGTTCTTGACTGTCTTTCTTGAACTGTATCAACAATTGTCTTTGTTTTCTATTCTTGATTCTTAGTCTGTCAATCTCTTCCAATGCATTGATTAGTTATCCTTCCATGTCAACCACAACTTCTTCATCATTCTCATCACTGCCTGTGCTTTTATTATCATAATTTTCTTTGGCCATAAGCATGAATTCATTTACCTTATCTTCATAGGAAGAGTCACTATCGGTGTCTTCTGAGGAGTCATCATTGTTTACACATAAAATTTTATTTTTATCAAATCTCCTAGATTTCTGCTTCTCTTCACCTTCATAGTTCTGATCATGTTTCTTGTGTGGACATTTATTTGCAAAATGACCTATCCTTCCATAGTTAAAGAATTTGAAAGGCAGTTTACCTTTGTATTTTCCTGATCCCTTCTGCAGTCTCTTCACAAATTTTGCTTCAATTTCATCGAGCTCAGAATCCTCATTCTTGTCTGCTTTAAATGATGCATCTCTGGAAGTGGGTTTATCTTTCACTATTCTCATTTCATATGCAGTCAGTGCTCCTAGAAGTTGATCAAACTGCAAGGTTTTTAGATCATTAAGTTCTTCTATAGTAGAGACCTTCGGGTTGAACCTATCTGGGAGAGATCTCAAGATTTTCTGAACTAAAGAAGGTTCCCCATTTGTTTCACCAAGTGCCTTCATTGCATTTACCATTTCTTCTATTCTCAGAAAGTATTTTCCAATAGTTTCATTTTCCTTCATCTTCAGTTGTTCAAACTGTATTCTGTAGGTTTGAAGCTTTGCATCCTTCTTCTCATTACCCTCATAACTGTTAATGAGTTTGTCCCAAATTTCTTTGGCAGTTTCTAGGTGCATAACTTTTATGAATTTTTCTTCTGCAAGCCCACTCAAGATAGCATTCATAGCCTTAGCGTTGAAGCTAAATTCTAGTTTGTCATCCTTATTAGCTAGCACAACTGGCTTTACATAACCAGTATCTACCACATCCCAGACATCTGCACCTAAAGCCATTATGCAGGTTCTCATTCTAACTTTCCAAAAGTCAAAGTTTGTTCCATTGAATAGAGGGGCCTTATTGGTTGAATTTCCTTCATGGATTGACATGTTTAAGCTCTAGGATATACCCTTAGATACAAGGGGTCTGGCTCTGATACCAATTGTTGGACAACTGAGAGGGGGGGGTGAATCAGTTGTCCCTGTGCTTAAACAACTATGCTTCTTTTTAAAATCTTTACAAGGAAATCAATGATGATCACAATAATGCAGTGAAATAAACAAATGCACATTCAGTATCAGTCACACACATGTGATACACAGAGACAGATATTTCCCGAGGAAACCCATAAAGGGTAAAAACCTCTTTTTCTTTATATGATAAGTAATACTTACAATATTTACATTATCATACATATGAGAACCAACTCATAATGAGGCTACAACCTCTATTTTTCAGGCTTCTACTTGCTGAGAGAACCAACTCTCTGTTTTCTCTAGCACCCACTAGAAGGAAGCACCAACTCCCTTGTTTCTCTAGCACCAACTAGAAGGAAGCACCAACTCCCTGGTTTCTCTAGAACCAACTAGAAGGAAGCACCAACTCCCTGAGTGTTTCCAACACCAACTCCCTGAGTGTTTCCAGCACCAACTTCCAATCATACAGGCACCAACCTGTATAATAGAGAACAAGAGTTCTCCCTTGCACCACCCTGCCACCATGGTTTCTCTAGTTGCAACCAGGTGGAAGCTACAACTCCCTGTTGTTCAAGCACCCACTTGAACCTATGAGGACTATAGTCCTCCCTAGCACCTCCCTTCCACCCTAAAATATAAATCTTTGCTACTGAAACTTATTACAGTGATATCATGTTCAACAATGGCTTACCAGATTCATCATTGTCCTGCTGCATTTTGTTGCTCTGTCTGCCTCACTGCCTTCCTGCACACATGACTTGTGTTGTTTGTTCTTCTACCATTTATACTCTCTGCGCCATGTCCCTTCAATGCAAACTTCCTCTACTGTGTATTTCTACTCCTGCACTCTGCCTCCTTGCTCACACTTCAATCCTTCTACATAGCGACCACCACAACTCCAACAGCAACAACCCCCTTCTCTTCTCTGTACCGTGTATATATAGCTTTTGTGCGACTTGTGCATACAATATTCACAATGCCTCTGCATGCACACTCCACACCAAATTCCCCCTCAACTTGAGTTCTCTGTCTGGTCATCATCGTGACTCTTCAACTTTTCTGGTCGTTTTCTACCATGCGTCCAGCATCACTAAGTGTTCTGTTGAGATTTCTCAACCTCTCTGGCAGTTGAGACTCTTTGTCTTCTCTGTGAAAGTCGAGCTCACCTTCTCTGTTTTAGTTACAGACTTCAACGCTCATCCATCTGTCAATCCCTTCTAAGAATAATCTTCCTTCATTAGACGAAACTTGGAGACTCTTCATCTCCTCTGGAGATCGCATAGAGGTCTCTTAGAATTCTCTAGTAGACATCATCAATGGTTTCTGGCAGTTTCACTGCGTCGTGCATCAGTAGCCCTCCGATCTTGTCCAAATTCATTTGCACCATTTGATATGCAGCGAGAAAATCTGGATGGCTAGAATCTGTGCTCCTCGATCTACTATCGGGATTGGATTCCGGAGCCCCCCTACCATTCTATCTTTAAGCGGAGGGGGGGGTCCGGAATTGGGCACGCATATCTCGAGCGGCCAGGATTAAATTACCTAGATCAACGACGCTCAAGCGATTCAGGACCCCCCTTTCCTTTCTTCCTTTAATACAGGGGGGGTCCGGAATGGTGGAGTATCGAGGAAGGGCCCCATTCCTGTCGCGTCACCTTTTGTATCGTTCTCCTCCCCACCTGCCGTCTATTCTCCACCTGACCATGCACTAAGGATCGTTCCCTTTAGCCCCTCCTTGTCCTCTGACATCTGTCCATCTCCCAATTACTAAAACTCTAAAGTGGTGCAAATCTGTTGATGTCACACGTGCAATGACACGTGTTGAATACTGCCACGTGTCACTCTAATTCGTGACTTACATGTGCCTAAAATGTTGAATCAGTCTGTCACTTTTCATTACCTGGTTCTACCATGTGTTCCTAGCTGACGTGGTATGCTGACGTGAGTTGGATCGATGGTCTAGATCACATCTTGATCTGACGACTACGATTAAATCGCAATACCGCATATCGTGATTTCGGGATTCCTGTGGTTATTATTCTTTGACCTCTTCAACTCTCAATCCATGAAACTCTAAAATGTACTGATATCAATGGTCCAGATCAGACCTTGATTCAATGGCTGTGATTAAATCATGATTTCGCAATTCTTGTTGCATTGTTTCTTTTCCCTCTCCATGTCGCGATTCATGA
This sequence comes from Picea abies, assembly GCA_900067695.1. Taxonomy (NCBI): domain Eukaryota; kingdom Viridiplantae; phylum Streptophyta; class Pinopsida; order Pinales; family Pinaceae; genus Picea; species Picea abies. The sequence continues at coordinate 3,541 of CBVK0102096824.1, read as the reverse complement.
AACTCGGATATGGAGTTGGATCAATGGTCCAGATCTGATCTTGATTCAACGGCTGCGATTAAGTCACGATTTCGCATATCATGAAATCAAGATTTCTGTGGATGATATTACTTGACATCTCCAACTCTCGATCCCTGAAACTCCAACAGGGAGTCAGATCAACGGTCCACATAACCCCCTGAGATGGACGGTCCTCCTGCTTTCAGGATTTTGTGAGCCCTCTACTCCTTGCACTTTAAATATCATGTAGGTTCTCCTCGATCCAACGGTGGTCGGACCCTACGCTCAGATCTAACGTATGAGATCTGTCCTCCTGTTCAGCGCTCTTCTTGTCTATATTCTGATCTGACGGCCCTCGTTCTTTTGGGAATTCAAGATGAGATCCAGTGATCACTGGCGCTTCTCCTACGGAGCGTACTTTTTCCTTGTTTTGCCTTCACTGCATACTTTGATCTTGCCATCAATGACAAGCTTACTTTGCCTAATAACCTGCCAACAATCCTCCATACTATCTCTTCTGAACTTATCGGGCTTGCTCCCAAACTACTTCTAATGCCCGTATGTTACATTCTTCCTATACTCATGCCATCTTCACTGTTGTACTTGCCATCAATGACAAGCATGTGCTACCTGTTAAACATTTGCCAAAAATCTCCCCCTTTGGCATTGATGGAAACTAAGGCACCCAAATTCTTTTCTCCCCCTTTGACATCAATGTCAAAGAAGAGACATGCTCCCCCTAAGCTATTGCAATAATTTTAGGAGGCATTAGATATTCAAACAATGCAAAACTCCCCCTAACAAGATAGACTCTTTTATGTGTGAAATGAAATGACACCCAGCTTCTGTTTGAGATATTCAAACGGTGTCTTGGCTAAGGGATTAGTAAAGATGTCTGCAATTTGTTCTGTAGTGGGAATGTAATGGACCTGAAAAATCTAATTGGTGACCTGCTCTCTCAGAAAATGATATTTTATGGGAATATGTTTTGTCTTGGAGTGGAGGACAGGATTTTTAGACACACTGATGGCACTAGTGTTATCACAATGAATTGGGATCAGTGCAGTATATTTTAACTCTAAGTCTGCAAGTGTCTGAATCATCCATAATACCTGTGTGCAACAGGTAGCATCAGTAATGTACTCTGCCTCTATAGTTGATAAAGAAATGGAACCTTGCTTTTTACTAAGCCAGGCTACTAAGGAGTTACCCAAGAAGAATGCTCCTCCACTGATGCTTTTTCTCTCATCAACACAATTTGCTCAATCTGCATCTGAATAAGTAGTCAACTGAAGACTTTGATTTCTGGGATACCACAAACCATAAGTCATTGTTTATTTTAAGTACCTGAATATCCTTTTGACAGCTTGCAAATGACTCTATTTAGGTGCAGCCTGATATATTCCTACCATTCCTACAACATGCATTATGTCTAGGCGATATGTTGTGATGTACAACAAGCTTCCGATCATTGATCGATATGAGCTTTGATCAACATCAGGTGAATCATCATCCTTTCTTAATTTACATCCAATTACCATAGGTGTACCCACAGGTTTAGAATCTTCCATTTGAAACCTTTTCAACATTTCTCTTAATTATTTTTCTTGAGAAATGAAGAGCTCTTCGAGCCTCTGAGTAATTTGCAGACCAAGGAAAAATGGAAGTTCTCCTATCATAGACATTTCAAATTTAGACTCCATGGCAGAAGCAAACCATTGTACCAGTGAATCCTTATTACATCCAAAGATGATGTCATCTACATAGACCAATACGATGAGCAAATCATTATCCATTGTCTTAATATACATATTTTTGTTAGTTTTTCCTCTCTTGAACCCTTTGTCTTTGAGATACATATCCATTCTGTGATACCAGGCTCGAGGGGCTTGTTTTAAACCATATAAAGCTTTCTTCAACTTGCATACGAAGTCAGGGTTATCAGACAATTTGAAACCCTCTGGTTGTTCCATATACACTTCTTCACTTAAATCTCCATTGAGAAAGGCTGACTTGACATCCATTTGGTAGACTTTAAACCTTTTATGACAAGCATAGGCAACAAACATTCTGATAGCTTCTAATCTTGCTACGGGCACAATTGTTTCATCAAAATCCAGTCCTTCTATCTGAGCATAGCCTTTATAGACTAACCTCGCTTTGTTCCTGATAACTTGTCCTTGCTCATTCAACTTATTCTTAAAGATCCATTTGGAGCCAATGACATTTTTACCTTCGGGTCTTTGAACCATCTCCCATGTATTGTTTTTCTCAATCTGATCAAGTTCTTCATTCATTGCTTTAACCTAGTGATCATCTTTGTTGGCTTCATTAAAATTCTTGGGTTCCAGCATGGATATGAGAGCTATATGAGATTGTTCAGTGGTTTTGATTAGCTTTCTCCTGGTTTGTACCCCTTTGTCTTTTTCTCCAATTATCTGACTTGCAGGATGATTCTTTTGAATGATTCTGGAGGAGGAATTTGTACTTGACTGCTAATTTGAGTCTGTCTGAGTGTCTGAGTCTTCATCTGATTCAGAGTCTTCATTTTATGATTCTTGGACCTGTTCATCTTCAGCTTTAGCTATGTCTTCTATAGAAAACTCATTACTGTATACCTCTCTTGTTGGGATTCCTTCATCAATTTTTACATCAATACAGTCAACCATTTTATGCAACCTCTTATTGTAGCATCTATATCCTTTACTATTTGTATCATACCCTAAGAAGATACCTTCATCAACCCTATCATCATATTTGTCGAGGTTTTCATCATTATTCTTTATGTAGCATTTACTCCCAAAGACTCTGAAGTGTTTGATTGAGGCAGGTCTTCCAAACCATAATTCATAAGGGGTCTTGTTACTTTGTGGTCTGAGGTGGGCTTTGTTGAGCACATGGACTGTTGTGTGTATGGATTCCACCCAGTAGGTTTGACCAATGTTCTTCTCATTCATCATTGACCTGGACATTTCCTGCATTGTTCTGTTTTGCCTCTCAACAAATCCATTTTGTTTTGGAGTTCTTGGGATTGTGTATTCTCTCTTGAACCCATGTTCATCGTAGAATTCCTTGAAGTCTCTTGACATAAAATCTCCTCCCTGATCTGATCTTACTGCCTTTAACCTCTTGCATGTTTGAGTATCTGTTAAAGCCTTAAATGTTTTAAACTTCTCAAATGCTTCAGCTTTTTCTTTGAGAAAGGCAACTCATGTAAGTCTGGAGTAATCATCGATAATCAACATGAAGTAGTTTTCTTTCCCTGTCCCTTCCTGTCTTGATGGTCCACATAAATCCATATGAACTAGTTGGAGTGGTTTTTCTGTTGAAGTAAAGCTCTTGGACTTAAACTATGTCCTGTTTTGCTTCCCTACCTGACAATGTTTACACATTGACTCTTGGGGCTTTGATATTCTCGAAAGATATTTTACTACCTTGAGATTTTTGAGTTTGATTAAGTGGTCAAAGTTTAGATGTCCAAGTCTCCTATTCCATAACCAGCTTTCATCATGTTTGCTTAGATGACATTCTTCTCTATTTT
>CBVK0102096822.1:0-13177 GCA_900067695.1 Picea abies | reverse complement strand
GAAGGAAGCACCAACTCCCTAGTTTCTCTAGCACCAACTAGAAGGAAACACCAACTCCCTGGTTTCTCTAGCACCAACTAGAAGGAAGCACCAACTCCCTGAGTGTTTCCAGCACCAACTTCCAATCATACAGGCACCAACCTATATAACAGAGAACAAGAGTTCTCCCTTGCACCACCCTACCACCCTGGTTTCTCTGGCTGCAACCATATGGAAGCTACAACTCCCTGTGTTCAAACACCCACTTGAACCTATGAGGACAACAGTCCTCCCTAGAACCTCCCTTCCACCCTGAAATATAAATCTTTTCTACTGAAACTTATTACAGTGATATGATGTTCAACAATGGCTTACCAGACTCATCACTGTCCTACTGCATTTTGTTACTCTGTCTGCCTCACTGCCTTCCTGCACACATGACTTGTGTTGTTTGTTCTTCTACCATTTATACTCTCTACACCATGTCCCTTCAATGCAGCCTTCCTCTACTGTGTATTTCTACTCCTGCGCTCTGCCTCCTTGCTCACACTTCAATCCTTCTACACAGTGACCACCACAACTCCAACAACAACAGCCCCCTTCTCTTCTTTGTACAGAGTATATATAGCTTCTGTGCATCTTGTGCATGAAATATTTGCAATGCCTCTGCATGCACACTCCGCACCAAATTCCTCTGCAACTTGAGTGCTCTGTCTGATCATCATCGTGACTCTTCAACTTCTCTGGTCATTTTCTACCATGCGTCCAGCATCACTAATTGTTCTGTTGAGTTTTCTCAACCTCTCTGGCAGTTGAGACTCTTCGCCTTCTCTATGAAAGTAAATCTCACCTTCTCTGTTTCAGTTATAGACTTCAACGCTCATCCATCTGTCAATCCCTTCTAAGAATAGTCTTCCTTCACTGGACGAAGCTTGGAGACTTTTCAACTCCTCTGGCGATTGCACAGAGGTCTCTTAGAATTCTCTAGTAGACGTCATCAATGGTTTCTAGCAGTTTCACTACGTCATGCATTAGTATCCCTCCGATCTTGTTCAAATTCATCTTCACCGTTGGATATGCAGTGAGAAAATCTGGACGGCTAGAATCTGTGCTCCCAGATCTACGATCGAAATTGGATTCTGGAGCCCCCCTTCCATTCTATCTTTAAGCAGAGGGGGGGGGGGTTCCAGAGTTGGGCACGCATCTCTCGAGCGGCCAGGATTAAATCACCTAGATCAATGATGCTCAAGCAATTCCAAACCCCCCTTGCCTTTCTGCCTTTAATATGGGGGGGGTCTGGAATGGTGGAGTATCGAGGAAGGGCCCCATTCCTGTCATGTCACCTTTTGTATCATTCTCCTCCCCACCTTCCATCTATTCTCCACCTAACCGTGCACCAAGGATCATTCCCTTTAGCCCCTCCTTATCCTCCAACATATGTCCATCTCCCAATTACTGAAACTCTGAAGTGGTGCAAATATGCTAACGTCACACGTGGAATGACACGTGTTGAATACTACCACGTGTCACTCTAATTTGTGACTTACATGTGCCTGAAATGTGGAATCAGTCTGACACTTGTCATTACATGGTTGTGCCACGTGTTCCTAGCTGACGTGGTATGCTGACGTGAGTCAGATCGACAGTCCAGATCACATCTTGATCTGACGGCTATGATTAAATCACAATACCGCATATCGCAATTTCAGGATTCATGTCGTTATTATTCTTTGACCTCTTCAACTCTCAATCTGCGAAACTCTGAAATGTACTGAGATCAACGGTCCAGATCAGACCTTGATTCAATGGCTACGATTAAATCGCAATTTCGCAATTCTTGTTGCATTGTTTCTTTTTCCTCTCCATGTCGCAATTCACGAAACTCCGATATGGATTTGGATCAATGGTATAGATCTGATCTTGATTCAACGGCTGCGATTAAGTCGCGATTTTCATATCACGAAATTAGGATTTTTGTGGATGATATTACTTGACATCTCCAACTCTTGATCCCCGAAACTCCGACAGGGAGTCGGATCAACGGTCCACATAACCCCTTGAGATGGATGGTCCTCCTGCTTTTGGGATTTTGTGAGCCCTCTACTCCTTGGACTTTAAAGATCGTTCAGGTTCTCCTCGATCCAACGGTGGTCAGACCCTGCGCTCAGATCTAACGTTTGAGATCTATCCTCCTGTTCAACGCTCTTCTTGTCTATATTCTGATCTAACGGCCCTTTTTCTTTCGGGAATTCAGGATGATATCCAGTGATCACTGGTGCTTCTCCTCTGGAGCATACTTTGTCCTTGTTTTTCCTTCGCTGCATACTCTGATCTTGCCATCAATGACAAGCTTACTTTTCCTGATAACCTGCCAACAATCCTCTGCACTATCTCTTCTGAACTTATCGGGCTTGCTCCCAAACTACTTCTGATGCCCGTCTGTTACATTCTTCCTATACTCATGCCATATTCACTGTTGTACTTGCCATCAATGACAAGCATGCGCTACCTGTTAAACATTTTCCAACAGGAAAAAGCTAGATTGAGAAAGATTAGATCCAAAGAAAACAAGAAGAGGAAGCTCTAGAACAGAAAAAACAAGAACTAAGGGACTTCATGGCTAAGAGAATAGCACACTGATTGGAAGAATAAGAAAACCAATTGAAGCTACCAAGGAATAGAAATCTGGATGTCGAAGTTGAAAGAACACAAGCAGATCTGAAACACCTATCTGTACAAGAGAGTAGAGCACCTATCCCAGACAGAGAAGAAGTATTGGCCTTGAAACCTATGAAAGACCATCAATAGTGCAAAGTTACTATGCCAATAAGAGATAAGAATCAGAATGGGAAGAGTAACCCAGTAACGCAGATCACAGGGAAGAAGGCTAGAAAGCTCAGCAAGAAAAAATCAAAGTTGGAGAAATTACAGGAAGTTCCAGAGAAGACTTCGCAGAAGGAAGGTCTCCAGAATTCGAGCTTCGCTTTCTGTCCAGTTGATTGTTGGTAAGCTAGTCTGGAAGAATAGACCCACGCAGGTCACAGGGTTTGTTGTTGACCTCATAGGGAAATGCGTGGAGGGGCGACAGATGAACTGGGAAAAGTACTTAGTGAACCAGTTAGACCAAGATTGCCACGAAGCCCAGGATTAGGGCTATGAGTTCCATTTTAGTTGGTTTTTGATCCTCATCACGTTCATATCTTGGGATATGTCGGAAGGTGTGACCTTCCCTGAAATAAAACCATATGAACACTTAGCTGCGAAGTTCACTTCACTATGGTATTCAAGGGATATGGGAAAACAATAGTAATCAAACACGGTGTTCCACACCTACTACCTACAGTTAAAGAGGTCTATTGAGGTTGTCCCTCGTATGACACATAACAACCTGCATAGGTTCAAGCCATTTGTGAATTTCCACACAGACAAACATTTTATCTACATCACTGTGCACGAAGATGAACACAAAGAAGTACTACAAAGTTATTACAAACTCACAGAAGAGGACTTAGAAGAAATAACCAAGGAGTGGTCTGCAGAGCTCCTTATCCCTATTGACCCCATAGAAATTTCTGATCCCAAACTAATCAAAAGCCCAATGATCACTCTCAAAGGGAATGATACACCTAGAACTAGTAGAAGGAAGAAGACAGAAGAAGTCCAACAGCTGAGCAGTGCATCAGAAGAAATTGCTTCAGACTCACCTGGAGGAGGAGGTGATGAAAAAGTAGATAAAGAAGAGAAAAATAGACAAGAAGATCAGTAGAAGCAAGGCAAAGTAACACCACCACAGAATCCCCCTAAAGACATAGAGCCATCTCACAAAAGAAAGGTTTCTCCCATGAAACCCACATCGCAGAAGAAGTCAAAATCTAGTAAGACCAATATGAAGATTGTGCTCGCACTCGATGACTTCGACTTCATCATTGTAGTTGTATCAGACACCTCAAAAGATATTTTGTACAGAAATGAAGCTAAGCAAGAGAGCATGTATGAAAAAATTGAAGCAAAACTGTGAGGGGTACAACATGCCCTTCACTCCAGCCACACAGTTTCCACTATTCCCCCTCTATTAGAAGAAACAGAGTTGGGAGATGAGCCTACCCAACTCCATAGACTAGTTGATGCGTCTAAAGCCCACCTTTGTCGCACACAAGAAGAAACATAACATGCCACAGTGTCCCTGAAGAAAGCACAAGAGGAAGTAATATAGAAACACAGGGTTACGCAACAGGAGAAGGCTACCCTCCAAGCAAAGTTTGAAGAGGAAAAGGTGCAGATCCAACATGAGAAAGAATAGTTGCTCATAGAGCAGGTTGGAGTAAAAGAATCAGTTAGCAGAGCACTTTGCTCTATGACAGGCTTAGAGAAAAAGGAGGAAGACCTAGTGGAGCATCAAGTAGCACAGCTTGTTGAAGCCATCCAACAACTTCAACAGAAAATAACAGATCTAGAGCTACAAACCATACCAAGTACTCCGCAGGACATGCGAGACCAAAGAGAAGCCATTTCCCGAATCACAGTTGACATGATCAAAGAATTAGCTTTGGAATGTCAACAACTTAGTAGTAGAAGCATATAGACTTATGAGCGACTTACTGAGGACCCTTAATTAACGACACTGGAGTCACAACTCCAAGAAGAAAAACAACAAGCATCAAAAGTACAGGTGCAGTTGAAGCTCCTGTTAGCAGTTGAAAGAATTAAAATATCTTAGGAACAACACACTGCTCAGCAGTAGGTCCATACCATATGGAGCAAATTCATGGAAGTGACTCAAAGGCTCCAGCCAGTCCAGGATGCAACTTTCCAACTGTTTGAGGAGATTAAAGGATGAGGAGTAGAGATGGAACAAGTAGTCACTTCATTCAAATAGTACTTAGAGGGACCTGTGAATGAGGCATTTCTTCAGGATTTCACCGAGCAGGAGGCCCTGGTGAAGCAACAGGTTGAAGCAGCTCGAGCTAGGATTGAGGCTTTTGAAGCAGAGATACCTAGATCAGAGTGAATCGGGATGAGTCACAGGTGAGTGTTGGGGGCTTGTTGGCCCTTGACTAATTTTTGGATATCCTTGGTCAAGTTTGACCTATTTTTGGACTCTGACATGATGTTGAAGGCGGAGCGCAAGCCAAAGCATAGATCATGGAATCTCAACCCCTTTTAGGGATTTTTGGGTTTTGGGTTTATATAACAGGTATGGGGATGTTGGCCCATGGGTTTACCCATGTTTAGGCCCATTTTGTAATGTATAAATAGATATATAGGCGATGTAAGAGGAGACAATATAGGCATCTGTGTGATTATGTGCTAAGTACAAGTGATAGTTGTACATGGTTTGTGCATACTGTGTGAAACTTGCAAGGCTAAGTGCAAGTCACTGTAAGAGATTGTGTAAAGGCTTTGTGTTGTAACCTAGCTCAGGGAAGGAGGATCTGGTGAGGTGTCTGCAAATCTCTTGTCCTATGTGGAGTAGGACCTTATGGCTCTATGCATGTAGATGATTGATAGAAGATAATAATGAAGACGAAGAGTTGGTGGATGTAGCCCCAAGCTGGGGGCGAACCACGTATATCCCGTGTTATGGTTGTTTTGTGAATTTTGATTAGTTATTTGTGCCTTTGATGTGATTTATTATTAGTTTTGTTATCTTTATGAATGTTAGAAGCATATGATATAATAGCTTAGTGCTAAGTAATGTGAATGAATGCCAGATATGATATGTTTCTTTATGCTAAGTGCTTGAATGTGTTGAATCTTGTTGAATACTGCGTTGTGTTGTAATTAGGGTTTATATGAGTTGTAGACAAAGGTTAAGTACTAATGAATGGCATCTGATAAGTTCTTTGTTAAAGTATTTTAATCACGGATCTATGTCTCATCTAAGGTTGCAAACACTAGAGTCCTACAACCACCCCTACCTCTACCTTGGGTGAGACTTCATCTGCTTCGCAGGTGTTGCTGAAAGGGCTGGTAGTTAGGGTTTTTTTGGTGCATTTTTAAAGCATTGAACCCTAGGTCTGCCCCTATTCCAACAAAAAAATATTCAATAAGATTGACCTAACATCTAGCTACCATCAGGTTTCCATCGAACCAACTGATGTATGGAAGATAACTTTCAAATCTAAAGAAGGTCTCTTAGAATGGTTGGTCATGATCTTTGGATTAATAAATGCACCAACCACTTTCATGATATTGATGGGTGATGTATTGATACCCTTCACCAACTCTTTTGTGGTGGTATTTGGATGGAATCCTCATATTCAAAAGAACTTGGGAGGAGCACATGCAACATATTCACCAGGTTTTGAGCACTCTACGAAAACACAAGATATATGCCAACATGGAAAAATTATCCTTTGGCATGAACAAGGTCCAATACTTGGGTTACATTGTTGATGAGAATGGATCATATGTTTATCTAGATAATATCCAAGTCATCCATGACTGGCCATCCCTGACCACACTCACCGAGCTTCAGAGCTTCTTGGGACTTTCCAACCTCTACCGATGCTTCATGTTGGGATTCTCCCATATTGCATGGGACCTTATCCAAGTGAACAAGGGCAGTGGCAGGGAAAAGTTTGCATGGGGGAAGGAATAACAAAGAGAATTTGATGATCTGAAGCATCGCTTGTTCTCAGCTCCAATAATTTCCTTACCCAATCTGCAACAAATGTTCAATATTGAGGTTGATGCATCCAAATATGTTGTAGGCACAGTTCTCACTCAACATAGGAATTTGGTAGCATACCATAGTGAGACACTCTCAGATATTTTTTGGAAATACCCCACCTATGACAAGGAAATGTATTCCATTGTACAAGCCTATAGTTAATAGAAACATTACATTATGGGAAAGGAGACAATCATCCACATTGATCACAAGCCTCTACAGTTCATACAGACATGGGGGAAGCTGCAAAATGACCACCATCAAAAGTGGTCCACCTACCTGCAGTAGTTCCATATCAACCTCAAGTATAAGACAGGGAGCACAACTCGTGTCGTTAACTTCCTTAGTTGACCTATCATGGTTGCACTCACCACTGTGCTCCATTCCTATGGGAATGAGACATCTAAGTGGCCCCAACTTTATCAGCAATATCTAGACTTCACCACCACCTATCAACACTTGGGTACATGCGTGAATGTCATCGATTTTTACATTCAGGATAGACTATTATTCAATCTGGGCAATCTCCGTGTTCCTGCAAGTGAGAGTGAAAATATGATTTTGGAGTCTCACTACAATAATATGGCAGGACATTTTAGCATGGAGAAAATTATGGTCCTTCTACAGAAACATTTTTATTGGCCAAAACTTCGACTGGATGTCAGCAAGTATATCAAATATTGCACTTCTTGTTCGATTTCCAAGCCATCCATAAATAAGAAAGGGTTATATACCCCTCTTCCTACTCCTGAGAGGCCTTGGGAATCCATATTGATGGATAATATGTCTAGCCTTCCATCCACCAAGCAAGACAATGATTGTGTATTTGTGGTATTTGATCGGTTTTCAAAGATGGCAATTCTCGCATCCTGTAGGAAGAGAATCACAGCAGAAGATACTTCAAGGCTCTTCCTCGAACGAGTGTGGGTCCATTTTGGGATACCATAGAACATCATCTCTAATTAGGACAACAAGTTCCTCAACACATTTTGGTCGATTATCTGGTCATTGTTTGACACCAAGCTCACTAAATCCATTGCCTTCCAGCCTCAAACCGATGGCCAAACAGAGGTCAGCAATCGAATGATTGTGCACATATTTCCCATGTATAACTCTAAGAATCTACGTACATGGGATGAGAGTATCCCCTATGTTCAACACTGCTACAATAGATCTCTCCATAGCTCCACCATCCATAGCCCCTTTTAGGTGGGGATGAGATTCCACCCCTTGGGTCCCATTGATGTTGCACTACCTCTTGGAACAAAATAGATAGATTTTTCCTATGTTTAGTATGAGGCTGAAAAATCTACTAGATCCATTGAGCAGATTCAATAGATCTGCCAATAAGTCCATGATATTTTGCAGAAAGTGAATGCTAAGTACAAGCAACACCATGATCAACACTAGGTACCACACCAGTTTCAGGTGGGAGACAAGGTTTTGTTACATTTTCAGAAAGAGTGCCTTACAGGGCCCCATCGAAATCTCCTCCCACTTCGATATGGGCCTTACACTATCACCAAGGCTATGGGTAGCAATGATTTTGAGCTCAACACTCAACCCTTTCTTGGCTTGCACCTAGTATTCAATGTGTACCTACTTCGGCTACATTTTCCACCATTATTGGACACCTCAGAGACCGTAGAACAATTTACACCAATAGATATTGACCCTGAATGCACGGAAAAAGCATCCACTAATCAGATAGTGGACACACAGGTCAAGGGCACTCACCAGCAGAGGATACATATTTATCGGGTTTTCAAGGCAGGGAAACTCCTCCACCAAAGCAAGTGTCTTACCTAGGGACAAATTTAAAAGAAGTGTCTTCACCTTATGGGGGCACTCAACACAATGGAGACCATTTCTTCCTAAGGGGGGAGGAATGATCTAGGTGGATATTGGAGGCCACCCACCTATTCCAACTAACTCCTACTGACAATTTGTAGTTCATCATGTTCTTTTGTACTTCTTTGTAATTGTGGGTTCTACACTTACAAGGATGTCTAAATACCTACATAACTTCCAGATGAATATTGGTGGTCTCCCACCTAATCCAATTGGACTATTTTGGATGCTTTCATGTCATCACATCTTTTTGTACTTCCAGGGCTGATTTTGGGGCCCTAAACGGTTTTGTTTTGGCTTGCCACAATCTAACTATAGATAGATTCATATTTTGATGATGTAATGTGTACTTCTCAAAAATATCTTTCCAACGGGCTATCACATGCCTAAAATGGAGGCCGTATGCAAAATTTACGACCCTAGGAAGTTGAGGTACCAACTTACCCATTGGGGCCCACATAAATTTTGGCATTTCATCTCCTAGGGTTAGGTTTTTGGATGTCTATGGTTTTGGAATTCATGAGTAATTTTAAAAATGCCTCTAGAGCCTCATTGTAATCATTCTTCTTAGAGGGATGCATGTAGTAGCCACATATCTTCTCAAAAATAGATACCACCATTCGAGCAAGTTGTTTTCAATTCTACAATTTTACAGTTTCAACCTATTTCATTTATTCAATAGAAGTTATTGTTCACTGGATATTTGTTGTTGTTCTCTATATCTATGTATTATTATATTTAGTTTTTTATTCATTTTGTTCCCCTCATAAATCTGGATCAGTGTCACAACACTTGGTCATCATCCACACTAGATTACCACCATAGGTCACTTGGGTCTAGCTCCATGCGGTATAAGCCAAGTATGATGGTGGGTATATTTTTAATATTTGAGGCATTATAGCTTGTGTATCAGAGGTTATTTTTTATTATGAGACATTTTATTTGGAAACTATGCATTTTACCTTGCTTAAATGTTGGTGGTTGGCTTGGGGCACTCAAGTAGATGGTCACCCTTCAGATGGGGTGTTTATGGGAGATTCCTTTGATGAGTCATCGTGCCACTCTCTACCATACTTACCACTTTCCATCATTATTTCCCCTCATGACATTATCTCTTGGTATTTTTGGGTAGACTAACCCTAGAAGGGACCATTCCTCATTTCATGGGAAGAATGGGTTGAAATCCCAGAGGGGAGTTAGCTGGAAAAAGATAAAATCCTAATGAAAGAAACTTCCAGGTGCTTCACCTAGGGGATCTGAAGAAAGCAATGAAAATATTCTCCGCAATAAAATAAGGACCCGATGAAAATAATAAAATAAAGACACTTAAAGGATCAGTTGAGGATAGGGGGTCTCATCACGAGCCAGCTTATCACATCCATGGGTATATAAGGATATGACATTACCATTTCTAGCCATCACACCAGGGTAATGACTCTCAGTTGTATGGATGACGAAAAGGGGGTCTCATCATGATCCAACCTTATCATTTCCATGAAAATACTTGTGGGTGACACTGTTGATATCTGGTCACCACGCCATCGAAGTGGCCTCCAACTCACCCTATGCTATATTGAAAGAAACTACTATGAAAGAAAGATAAAAGGCAATTGGTGAGCTTGGAAAAAATTCATTATGGACCAAGGTGTGGAACACCCTCCACAAAGGCACCCATAAATGACACCCTATGGAACCTTGCATATCACGAACCCCATGCCCATTGAGTACTTCCCAAATCCATTTAATTTCGTTCACATGACTCAGATCGGGTTGTTCCCATACTTAGGGGGTTTGATCCATTTAAAACAAGTACCATACCAACCCAGCCATAACCAAACTTGGAAAGATGTATAATTTCTTAAGCACATGTTTGTATGATGTAGTCCCGGCATACATGATTTAATGGCTCTTTTATTGAATTTATTCAATCATGATGATTCTTTGAATTGAAATCCTTGGAGGGCGTATCCATTTGTCTTGCACGTACAAGTTGGTGGCCAGTTTTGGAAGAAAAATACTATCTTGGGTTTCCATGAGGGCATGCAACCCATAAGATACATGACATAATCCCACACACTAGATGAGAGAGGGATGCTTTTGTAGGCCTAGGAGACAACTGGATAAACATAGCCCATCCTTTGCATGCCAAAAGACTTTCCCATAAGGGGAAAAACATCACTCCTTAGGGGCTTGACATCACATTTGAGGGGAATATGGTGGTTGATGATGAATAAGAGCATGATGCATGGAATTTTGAGAAGGAGAAGCTCTGGATGATTACCACATGGCCTTTGAAAGCCCTACTTTGTAGCCCAGCTCCAACAACTTGCTCAATTTTCCAAAACGTCCTCCTTTAGGGGATGGCATCACCTTTGTTTAGGGTTTTCTTTGTGAAAAAGTGAAATTAAAGAGTATTTTCAAATATTATCTTTGTAAAGGGGAAATATTAGGGTTTTTGACTCTTAATCTTGTTTTTTCCCTAATATTATGTGGACAAACTATGTTATCTACATTTTGTATAAATAGAGATCATAAGATCTCATTTTCAAAACATAACTCTCCATTGTGAGAGGCTCTTGGACTGAAATTTTCTCTCTCTTTGGCTATTTCTCTCTCTTTTGCTTTTTTTTATGGATATGTCTTGGTTATTGTTGATGGAGATGGTGCACTAGCCTTGGAAGGCTTTCTTCATTGCTTTTTTGGTGGTTAATCTAGCTTTTATTACCTTTTAATGGTTGAGGATGCCATTTATTTCATTGTATTATCATTTGTACAAGTGAAAGTTTGTATTTTCTTGAGCCAAGTAGGGAGCATAAGGGCATACACCCCTACTTTTGTTTCCACCATTTTATTTGCTAAGGGAATTTTTCTTCATAAGGGTTTACTAAAAGGAGTATAATTGCATACACCCTCCTAGTTGAAACCATAGCTAAGAGAATCTTTCCTTGGGGAGTAAAAGGGTTTACACCCCCAAGGAAGTAGCCTATCTATATTTTTCACATTCTCTTGACTCCATTAATGTTTTTTTAAAGGCACTAGTCATTTACTTATTGCATGGGAGAAATAAATTGTTTCCTTGGTAAACTTACAAATCTCAAGTTTTGAAGTTGTCTCTTTTGGATGATGATCTTGATGCCCTGGGGAGTTTTCCTCCCTTAGGGAATCCTCTTTCTCCCACAAATTATTTCTTTTGTAGTAAAAATAACCTACATACATTAGGATTTCTTTAAACTCTAACCCTAACCGATGATATCTCACAAACTAATCTTAGACTAACCCTCTAACTTTGCTAGTTTAACCAACTAACGTAGGTGCATCTATTGGGCTAGTTGTTGGTGATTTTTGTGGTAATATTTGATGTTGTACTTCATTAAATGCTACATCCATAAGGCTGATATACTACTGCAGAAATTTACTTTTATGACAACCATATTTATTTAGTGTTGAAGTGTTATTTTCGGTCCACATTGGTTATTAGTTTTATTGATGACATTGCTAACTAATATAGACCTTTTACTTGTTGATTTGGATGTAATCTATTGATGATATATTAACTCATACGCTACTATATTTTAGGGACAAAAAACTTAACTTGCTGATCCATTACTATACTTGCTTGGAAAAGTGTGTTTTCTTGTGTCTTGGGGAGGTACAGGTGCACCGACAACTATCTCTTTACTCAATATCCATTTACCTCTTTTCACTTACCATTTAAAACCAATATTTTCTTCCATCTCTTGAACTTTCTGGGGACTTATCCTTACACTTAAATTCATCCTTCACATTCCCTCTAGGGTCACCGAGATCGCCTCCCTAGAGTGACCTAGCCACCCTTGAAGTACGGGACATACATCAAGGTGACATTGGGTGTAGGGTTCCCAAGTTGTAGAACTTGCTTTGTGGTTGGGTTGGGCTTTTCCCAACCTAGAAAATTGCATTATAATAATATTATTTATTGTTGACTGATTCTGATGAACTAGAATGTTATGAAGAGGCAATGCAGGTAGACACTAAAAGAAAGTGGGAGCAAGGCATGAAAGAGGAAATGGATTCCTTGGTAAATGACCAAACTTGGGACTTGGTTCAGTTTCCTATAGGAAAAATAATATTGCAGAATAAATGGGTTTACAGGTTGAAGGATGAAGATGGAGGAAAAAAGAGGTACAAGGATAGACTTGTTGTAAAGGTGTTTGCACAAAATAAGGGTATGTATTTTGATGAAATCATTTCTCTTGTTGTTAATATGACTTCAATTAGGATTTTTTTAAGTGTTGTGGCAGTAGAAGATTTTCATCTTCAATAGTTAAATGTAAAAACGACTTTTCTCCATGGGGATTTGGATGAAGATATTTATATGCAACAACCATAGAGGTATGAGGTCAAAGTGAAGGAAAATTTGGTATGTAGGTTGAAGAAGATCTTGTATGGAATAAAGCAAGCTCCAAGGTAGTGGTATTTTAATTTTGACAAGTTTATGATAGAACAAGGTTATAGTAGATGTCATTATGATCTCTGTGTCTATTTTAAAAGGATAGAAAATGGAAGCTATATTATATTGCTATTGTATGTAGATGGAATGCTTGTTGCAGGATCTAATATGCAAGATATAAATGTTATAAAGAATAAATTAGCTAATTCATTTACGATGAAGGATTTGAGTGCTGCAAAGAAAAT
>CBVK0102096796.1:0-15072 GCA_900067695.1 Picea abies | reverse complement strand
TGGATATGGTGGCTATATAAGCTACCAATAACTGAAGAAGCTGAAGAATGAGAAGAGGAAGCACCTCCAATGCCACTAGAGTGACCACTAGATGCCATCTTTTGGATGATAGGTGAGGGAGAGAAAGATGAACTAGATGAATAAAAAAAAATTCTCCGTAGAGAATTTTTTTGGGTTGATAACACAACATTTCTTCTTCCTATTTCAGCAATAGAACTAATTTTAGGTGATAAGCCTCTTCTTCTTATAGAAACACGAGAGTCTAAGGACATGAAAGAAAGGCCAAAACTGAAGGAACAAGAATGTTACTGTTGATTTCTAGGTTGTCTTAGTCTATCTTCCCAACATTTGTGGGCACTAATATATCATTCAATTGATTCCCATGAATGATTAATCTCAACACGAGTATTATCAGTGTCTAAAATAGTGTTGAACAAATTAAAAGCAATGATGGTTTGATCTTGAAGACGGGGCTCAATATTGGGCTTCCTTGCAACAGGTACAGTCATTAATAAATATCACAGTCAAAGAATCAATATCATAAAAAATAGATTTATTCGATGCTAATCAAGCATAAAAATAACGAGAGAGATATTACACATCTCCCTAGTATGGTCGCTAAATAAATGTTGAGGAAAAGATATGAAATGATCTTACTCAAACATTTTCAGATTCTTCTTGTCTAAAGAAAGATAGATAGGAATATAACTATGTTTATAGACAACAAAATTGATATCCTAATTCACAAGTATTGTTTACAAGTGCTTGGGTTATTTTTTTGTAAATAAAATCTTCATGAAAAAAATCATTATTTATGTAATTTTTTGAATATATCAGATGTTGAAGTAAATATAGAGACAAAATTAAAGACACCATGATCCAGGTGGATATCAGTGGCCACCCACCTTTTCCAACTTGTTGAAAACAACTTTCTGGCAATTTTGGCAATTTACTATTTTTAGCGAGTTTTAACTTTTGGGGCCATTTTGAGGACCCAAATGAAGGTTTTTTCGAGATCAAGGTTCTCAATGATAATTGAATGCATGATTGAGGCCCCAAAATGAATCTCTTCGACGATACCTTTATAGCAAGCTATCATAGGCCTAAAATGGAGATCGTATGCAAAACTCATTGTAATCATCTTCTTGCGAATGCGAGTAGCCGTCACATCTCTTCTCAGAGATAAGTTGCCACCATTCTAGCGAGTCTTTCACTCTGTATTTTTATTCACTCTGTACACTTCTATGATTAATAGAAATCGTGTATTATTATATATCTATGTTTATTATTGCATCTCTGATACATTTATGTTATATTATTGAATATCTGCAATATCTCTGTGCATTTCTTTATTATATCTCCACTCTCATTTCGTGCCAAAAATAATCTGGATCACACCAAGTCAATAATCATAATAGATGAGACATAAAGAAATCCTTTATTTCATTCAAGTTCATCAAAGAATCATTCTCTTTACAAAATTTCTTGAGAAAGTTTCAGACCAATGTCAAACTTAGATGTCCCCAATGAAACATACAAAAGGACTTCTGACAGAAAATTAAAAACCGAACTTTAAAAGCTAGATCATCTTGCGACAAATTGTTGCCCATTCGACTTTGCACAATAGTCTTTGTCATTCATGAAGTATAATTCACAAACAAAGAAGTATACACAGGCTATCAAAGATAGATCAACACCTCTAAAAAACAAGTGTCTGAATGATGTAATTCATCCCTGAATCTTGTTGTCTACAGTATGGCCCTACTATCATAAAAAAGAATTAGGCTTATAATGAATTAAGGAATGAATGAAAACTGAATTATCTCAACAAGAACTCAAAGAGAAAACCTTAGTATGCTTCTCTTTTTATTATCTTCTTGTTCCTCCCTTTTATTTTTCCTAAAAGAAAATTGGAATTGGTTGAAGTAGTTAAAATACTTCATTAGTTAACTTAAGTAAAAACTCAACCATCTTTTTAGTTAAGGGGGAAAAGTAATAAATCATAATAAGGGGTTTTAAATAAATAATAACTAGTAGGTGGGACTCCTTGTGACTCTGTTTAGCTTTTAACAATCATAACACAATTAGTTAATTAAACAAAACATCCCTCCTTGTGACTTCCATCATCATATTCATATTTGACAATTTATCTCAATAATAATTGAAATTATTTACAAAAACACATTACCCATATATCCAAAAATTACTATGTTGTCAACAGTTAATAAATAAAAACTTAAAGTCCATATTTTCCACTTTGGGAAGCAATCTTTCTCTTGTTGTTGTTGTCACCTTTTGATCTCTCTGAATTTCCTTAGGTTGTGTGGAGCATTTAGGCCTAATCTCATTGATCACATGAGAGCAATCATCCCTCAAATGCATATGAGAGGACATAGATTTATCAGAGTCATTGGATGGTGAGGAAGGGGCAACAATGCCTTTTCCTTTGTTAGGTGCATGGTGGGCCTCAGTTTTGAACCTTTTTCTTGCATGGGAAGAATGAACTAGCGAGTGGACAGGGGAAACTTGGACAATTTGATTGATAGGAGGGGGATTAGGTAAAGACAAGCTAGGCCAGCCACGATGTTGGGAGACTGTCGGGTTGAAAATATCTTATCATCCATCATTTTTGAGAACTTCAGGTTGCAATGAGAGATGAGGAGGAACAAGGATACTGGGGACTTGTGGGGCTTGGAAGGGAGGTCTTTCAGGCCTAGGTTGGACCACTCCTTGCCAAATCCAATTAAAAAACCCATCTTGAAATAGTTGGCCTAACTCCTGCGAGTCTGCATCAAAGTGTATGGAGAATCTTGGCCTTCTAGGGCCCCTGTTCCAATTACCTCTCCCTCAGTTACCTCTGCCATGGCTACCTTTGCTGAAAAAAGCTCATTCATGTATGCATGATTGATTATCAAATAGTTTCTTTAGCAACCATACATGACAACTCTTTTAAAATATGAAATAAAATTTTGTCTCAACAACATATCAGATTCATGCAATCCAATCCATACAAATTGTTTAATAGTTTTCAATGAGTAGGGGGTGAACGAAGGTTTTGGGATATGCAAGGGGTTTGTATTGAGGGAAAAATGTTAAAATGAGGGGGGAAAGATCATGATTACTTCTCATAGACAACAGACAATCAAGTTTAATGTAAACCAAAGAATATATCACTGTAATCCATCCCTCTGATCTTAAACTATCATAATACAAAGTTTCCCTTAACTGTAACTAAATTTTAGGAACATGGAGTGGATAATGAATATGGGAAGGCGAGGGGATTGTAATTAGCGAAAAGTGAAATAATGGTAGGGTAAAAGAGCAGATATCATTCGAAAAATTAATTAAGTAATCCATAAAATAGTTTCGTATTTAAAACCACTATCCCAACACCATTTAACAATTATTGTGGTCGATTTAACCATTATTGTGCATTAAAATTTTTCACTATCAACATTTAAATCTTTAACACTTTTAATTAACACATTGTCATCATATTCAAAATCAGCATGACCTACGAACATCCTATGTAAAGAAATTTGTTTCCTCTCACTTATTCCATTTAATATTTAAAACAAATTCCAATGAACACACAACCATTTGTTTCAACTCTGTTCAACATCAAAACCATCAACCGATGTCCATAAATTATTTCCTCAAATCAAACACATACACCAGTTCTTTAAAAAACGTGTCTGATCCCATTCCTCTAACCAATTTAACAATTAAATTGCAATGAAACCATACTATTATAAAACCTATGCTCATCTCGGATGGTGCAATCAAATGATACGATGAACGATAATCATAAAACATACACAACAGACAACCAAGTCTCTGACATCAAATTTCCAATTTGTAACGATCCCAATCGAGACATATTAAACACACAACAACCACCAAAACAATTTATACCATGTTGTAGGAACACACAGAACACTCAAAATGAAAAGAAAATTTATGTGACTGTACATGTCTAATTACTCTAAGTCGAAACATAAAATAATGTTGAGTTATCAATCCAACTGTTTTCACAAAAGGAGGCAACAATTGTATGCCCATTTACAACTTCTCAAATTAGCCAATTTAACTGTGTCAATCCATCGATTCAATTGTCATAATAAATAATGTAGCAACTATATACCAATAAAAACCACGTACATGTCTAATTACTCTAAGTCGAAACATAAAATAATGTTGAGTTATCAATCTAACTGTTTTCACAAAAGGAGGCAACGATTGTATGCCCATTTACAACTTCTCAAATTAGCGAATTTAACTGTGTCAATCCATTGATTCAATTGTCATAATAAATAATGTAGCAACTATATACCAATAAAAACCACAGTCAACGTTATTTCACCAACTCATAACAGTCACAAAATACCAAATAGGGTGTAACTGGTTCATTTATCAAAATCGAGCTTTGAATAATCAAGGGTTCACTCGATGGAACCAACACATGGATACTAGAGTTGACCATACCAACAACAAGTGAGAACCCTTTGAGACAACACGATGGATACACATGCTACATAACCATTAGCTTGTAAGATAGGGTGACAGTCCACACCAGGTAGGAGAGACTATGAACAGATGAGTATAGGATTCTTATTGGCCAGTAATAACACCGAGAACATGCAGCGTGTAACCCTCATGGTTTTCTCCAAAAAAAACAAATAATTCTGATATAAAAGTAGAGCCATGAAAAAAAAAGCAACCCTAAAGTAATCCTCTTAGCATAATAGCCACCATAACCAATTGTGCAAAGACCAATAACATAAAACGAGACCACGACTAGGTGGAGAATGATATGCAGAGACCCAAAGGTGGTTCAAAAATTACACAACAACCCCACAACACCAAATGCGGTTGGGTATGGTTACAATATTGTGAGGAGATGACAAGCAAGTCCAAACCAAAATGAAACCCTCCAACAAAAACCCATAGAGACTACAGAGAGCCATCACGACTTCCTTTACACAGAATAGTCAATGAAATTGTGACTTCAACCATCCAATTTCCATTTGCACAAAACAACCATTCCAGAGAAACACCATAGTTTACACAGTTGTTGGCCTCAAGATAAACATAGACCGATACATCACTGAGCCAATATTTGTTTCATAAACAGAGCGAGTTCATGGATGGCGAAAAAAAAATACCTGTAACAAAATGGCCTTAAAAATGCAATCTTGGTTGAGCAGTTCCTTCATTGCCTGAATATCAGAGATTAACCAGGAAACAATTCGAATGAACAATAACCAAGCTAGGGTGATGACCAGTGGGGGAAGTTTGGAGTGACGTGTAGTAAATGGATGCCACTTCCATCCTCTCCTCATTCAATTACGTAGTACACGCTAGCCAACCAACATTAACCCATTCCATTAATCCATTGCATCGAAACTAACATCCATTGTTTTCCAAATGCACCACCCAATATCACATTAACCATTTCCAAACATACCATAATGTATATCAAATGCACCTTCATATACCTCAATAACATCATATAGCCACTAACATTGTTAGTTAGGACTAACATCAACCTTTTAAAATTTCAAATGCATATAGTGTAGCATAGTATAGTATAGCTCCTTTTCTTAGATTCATTCCAAGTCTTTTTCTACTTCTCTTGTTTCTGGTTATAACTAATTTGTGTCTTGTGTAGGTGTAGCATGTCACGAATCACGGCTAAAATATAAATGTAATTCCAGTGAATATAAACCATTTATAACATTGAATTTAGAGCTTAGAGTAACAAAATCAACACATAAAATCCATTATCCATCTACCATCTGTCGTAAATAAAAAAATATTTCTTCATCAATCATGCAGAATCCTGTAAGCATCACCGAAACAACAGCATAAGAACCTATTCTAATCCTCCAATCTACAAGGGGGTCCCACCTACTAGTATTATATATCATTAGCTTAGTTTAAATAATAGGCTTTAGCAATACTTTGCACGCGAAAACCTCATTGTGATTTTGATCGTCAACACTATGAAGGTAATATTCCTTTGTAATCTAATATTTGGATGTCGAAATGAATGAAGCTTTTTTTGTAGATTTCTAGCAACACACTCCAGTTTTCTAGCAGTGTGTTGGAAGAGGAACAAGCCCCTCTCTTTGGTATACCCTATATACTTAGTTAAATTTTTGTAGGTTTAATTATTATTTTCATTTGGTAGATTTAGTTATGTAGTTAAGCATGCTATTATTTCAATTGATATCCTTGATTTCTTTCTTGACATCGCTATTTACCTTAAACTGAAATTGAAATGGTCGAGGAAAGGTGTTTAGTCTGCCCATGAGCCAGCCCTGCTATAAATAATATAGATCGAGATTTATTCCTTTACCCCCATTCACTTATGCTTTCAATTTGCAGTGCGAAGAACAAGTCTGCAAACTGAATTTTGGTAACATATGTATTTGATTTATTACTAGCAATCTTGATGTTGCTCACCTCAAAATCTTAAATAACTGTAAAGTCACGAGTTGAATCTACAACTACAAAATTATTTGGATCTGGTTTGATATTCAAATTTCTATTTTTTTTTCCAAATTACAGTTTGGTAAAGCTACACGAATTAGCCAAGTTATTGAGTAAGTTAACTGGATTATTCAACATTTGAACAAAGGATTGCATCAATTGAATAAAAAACAAAGCATAGTCATACACTTGATTTCGATTTCTAGGAATGATTCGTCAAGCAAAGTGATTTTGAATGTAGTAGGGATAGTTTAGAGTTTTCTTGCCTAGTCCCACATATACTTTTCCAACACCTCATAACATTACAAGCATCTGGATTGATCATTTAATGTATAACAATTTTAGCAATTAAATTGAACTACAATCAAATTGTGTCATCCTCTAATGTTGTAATCTCATTTCAGCTCAATAATAAAAAATCAATTTCCAAATATTGTGATCACAAAGAACAACTTCTTTGCAAGGTCTAATGACTATGTCTCAAATTCCAACAAATTGAGGGCCACTACTAGTGAAACAAATGAAAAATGTTTACAGAAAATTCAAACATCACAAAAAAACTATATTGAAATTTGTTGCAATATGTATTATTGCCACACATTGAATTCAAAAAAACATTATGGCACTACTTAAGCATTGTGTCATGAATCTCCTAATTTCTTTGACAAGTGTAGTGTACTTAGACACAACACTAATGTGTTCGTCACTTTAACCTTTCTCTTCTAACATAGATTCAAACTTTAGAATAACTTCATTAGATAAATGCATAAGGAACTAAACTAGCCAAATATAAATTATACAAAATCGAAACAAAAAAAACTACATAAATGTTATGAGTACCATATAGACATTTAGACATTGAAAATAAAATGTTGAGTATTTTTTTAGATTTTCTTACCATTTTTCAAATACTATGTTTTTTAACTATTTAAAAAAAAAGATATCAACATCAATGTGAATTAATATATATATATATATTTTCAATGCCGCCATATTTCTATTAATATTATTTTTGAAAAACTTCGCCGTTTGCAACAACACAACAACATCAATTGAACAATGCAATACTAAAACAAGTTCAAAAATCATGGTAAAATAGAATTTTCCAGGGTTGAAAACATGTTTTTTTCATAAGGCAATTTTGGACATTGCCACAAATTTAATGTTCGTAAAACCTGATAAGGCTTTAAAAAACGCTTATAACAAAAAGTCATAAGGCTTTGAAAAAAAAGCTTATATCAAAAATAAATAGGGCAGCGTCTTAGAATTTCACCACAAGAGTAAGATATTGAAAAGGGTTTCCATGGAACCTATTGTTGGTAGAGTGTTGAGTGCAGAGGATTTGGAACAGGGCGACGAGAACAGGAGGATGGGCGAGCACAGATGTATTCGGTTTCAGTAGGGGGTCCACGGCATATGATTAAAGTTAACAACAGGAGCAATGCTCGAAAGTTTCAACGGTCCATCATTCACAGTTGTAACATAGCTCTGATCGTCATCCTTTCATTCAAAATTCTTTCCAATCCTACCCATTCCAAATGACAACACAAGTGGTACGTTACAATAAACAATCGCAAGCTTGTGATGCTTGACATGATGGTCCGTAAAACATACCTCTCACCCAAGACCATCACTAATAGGATTGAACAGACTTCAAAGTCATTCGCAATTTTAACAATAGAGCCATCAAAACTTTCCAAACTGATCATTTTCCATAATGAAATACTGTTTTATTAAAACTCAATATAAAAGAGATCCACTCACGGAAGAGAGTTTTGAGTCTCGGGAGCACTACTCACGCCTTATATAAATGAGAATATGAATTAGTTCCATGGTGATCATGAAGTTGGTGTGATAAATGAGAGTACAATGAGTTGGCTCCATGGTTGTCATGAAAATGGCATGGTATGGTGAGCCACACCAAACACATGATGTACTAAAATCATGCATTTGGGATGGAAATTTCTTTCTTGTCACGAAAATAGCATCCTCGCCGAACAAACTCTCAGCCCTCTCAATTACAGGAAAAAAAGAATTCGTCCAAAGAGACGGGTATATATATACCATGTGATTCGGTGCGTAATTGATTGCTGTCCGTGGGGCAAAATAATTTTATGCTTACCTACTCCTAAACATGTATCTAAATTCGTATGAACCTAAATGTTAAATGAATTACATGATTTTGCGTCATCTTAAAATAGTTTTGTAAATTAAATAACATAATGTATCCAAATTACTAGGAGCCCTTGTTTAATAAATTACATGATTTTACAACATTTTAAAATAGTTGTATAAACTAAATAGTATAGTAATAAGGAAATATTGTATTTATATAAAAATTATATTTAACAGTTTTCTTATATTTAAGTATGAGTTAATTATGAATTAGGTAATAAGGAAATATTGTATTTATATAAAAATTGTATTTAACAGTTATTTTATATTTAATTATAAATTATAAGTTAGGTTAGAATTTTAATAAAAGTTATAGTGTGTTATATTTTAATTTTTATTAATTAAAAAATTTATAGTTATTATAAAATATATTTATATTAAATTTATTAAAAATATTGCTTTTCATGTTATTCATTCAACTTGTTGTTTGAATTCTTCTACTAATAAACTAAAAAATCCATATTAATAAAATTAAAAACAAACATGTAAAACTCATAATTAATTTTTTTTATCATTATTAAAAAAACATGTTTTAAAGTAGTGTGTTTCATTAGTGTGCTCTTTTCATTAAGAATATCTATGGACAAAGATATTTTTGTACTTGGAAATTTTTACTAAAAGATTTATTATGTCATATTTTGTGGTGCTTTTCTCTTTATGAAACTATTTTTAATTTATCTTTAATTGAGTGAAAATTTATGTATTAAATTTTTTTTTTTAAATGTTATAAATTTTATTTAACTGTTTTCTTTTTTAATCAAATTTAATATAAATCTTTAAAAAAATATAATTTAATAGATTTATTGTTTTTTAACATTTTTCTAGTATTATTGAAAGTGATATCACAAAGTAATTCATTAAGTTTTTAGTGTTTTGTTGAAAGTTTGTAAAAGTTGACTCAACAAAAAATTAAAATGGACATCTCCTATAAGATGTAAATGTACTAAAAGGTGAAGATGATGAATGAATCCAAAAGTGCTATTATTTCATTTTAAATACATGGAGAGATAAAGGAAAAGTGCAAGGGATCTCAAGAGTGTTTACTAAATGAGTGTAAGAAATAATATAAAGAAAAAGAAAAGTAAAGTATTGAGTGTGGCTTTATAGCTATGAAAGAAGTTTCCCTACGACACATGTTGCAAGTTTTCTAGTTTATACTTAGCAATTTTTAAAGTTCCTCTACTTTAATTATCAATTTTTTCAATGTCTGTGAGAAAGAGGTGCAACCCATTAACAACAACATTTAATAATTCTATGGACTAGAGTTAATAAAAAATATTATGTACAAGATGAATTGAAGAAATAAATATAAATGGAAACACATAGAGATATTGCATGATAATCAAGTGAAAACCCAATTCTATTAATTAATGAAATGAAAAAAGACTATAAAGTGCAAAGCAATACAAACTAGCTAGAATCATGATAGTTTATCTTTTCAGAGAGATGTCTTGGTTATGCTCATTCATAAGAAGACATTACAAGTAGTCAAAACTACCTATTTACATAAAATGCGATGCCCTAATACATAAAAATACTTAGTATCCAAAACCCTATTTCCATAGGAAGTGATGTGGCAAAGTGAATGCAGGTCTTCAGAATGCTACTTGACATGTCTACTTCCATGGGTGAAAATTTTGCATTCAAACTTCATTTAGGACTTTTATTAGATCATTATAAAGCTTAATCCATGCTCTAAGTGTTTGGGTCCAACCACCTAAAAAAAGGTTTCATGACCTATGTCAACTACCTAAAGTGGAAGGGAAATGCTTGAAAAATGAATTATATGTTTTGGACCTAAAAGAATGTAGTAAAACTACCAAGATGTGGAACCATTCTAAGTTAGCAGAATACGTAGGTGACCACTAATATCCACCTAGATCAATTAATGCATAATGTAGTGGTATGTGGTATTTCACCCTAATTTGAGAGTGTATCTACAACCCTTATGTATAATTTGATTACTTCATAACATGAGTGCAAAGAGAGTTATATCATGTTGTGCCATAAAATCTCCCTCATTATAATTATTTTTAATGTTATTATAAATGATAATGTGAGGGGTTGATTTCCTTACTGACTAATAGTGTTTATTGATTATTACATTTGTTTTACAAATTGCTAACACAACACCATGATGTCTTCTTAAGTGTGATCATTGCAATGGTTTTTATTTTTATGGTCATTCCAATATATGTGAATCAAAAGATTCTAATTACTTTTCATTCTTCAACATCATTCCTTTTAAATGAAAATTTTAAATTTCAATGAGGCTAGGTTTCCTATCCTAGATTAATAACTAAAATAAAATGGCAATGAGAGCTCAGCTCATAAATTTGTTTTTCCATTTAAGAAACCACACATCAAAGATCATGTCTAAGGAAACCAAAATCTCTAAATTTAATGTAAGAAATTATTTTGTTAATATAAATTTGCAATTTTTCTTTAATTTATTTTTCTTTTTCTTTTTTTATTTTATTTTAGTTTGATAAGTTATAAATATTTATTGTTAAGAATATATTTATTCTTCAATTCCACTTGTCAAGGGTGTTCTACTCTTAACGTTCACACTAAAATAGGTTGACGAGGATGGTGATTATGCATTGTTAACTGTTGTTTTATCTTTTTAATACTTCTCTTCCTTAATCATGCATTTGTTCCTCATTTGGTATGCTCCAACTTCACTCTCTTTCTCACTATATTATTTTCACTATAATCCCTGGCTCAAAACATTTTTCTAGTGGTTTTACTATGTTTATGTGATGCAAATGCGCCACTGGGCACATCTGCTCCCACCAGGACCTTCACTTTTCTCGGCCCGAAGAGTTGTACCGCTCTTCAAATCCCTTATCGAGACTTTTCTGCACCCACAGGATGCTCTCCTAATGATCTCCCTTTGTCCTATCGGGAAATCGGACCTCGCGTGATCGCGAGTCCTGACAGTACAAGATCAGGTCTCACAAATCCCCGAATCCCAATGGCTACTCGCCCACGTCTTCCTTGCCTCTTATCAGGAATTACTCCGTCGGGAAATCGGTACATACGAGGTCACAAATTACTCACTTCACGAATCCCCGATTCTCGATCTGTGATGGCCCTCTCTGCACACCTTAGCTCCCTCCAGCTACTCTTTCGCATGTGACCTGTCGATCCACAAGACCACGGTCCTTTCCCCTATCGGATGTTCGGACCTCGCGAAACTGAGCGTAAAACTTACGTCCTCAGGATCTTTGATCCTCCGATTCCCGATGCCACCTGTCTTCTACTCCGGCGCCTGTGGCCCACACTCCAGTGGTGATCGAGAAATCGCTTTTTAGAGTTTCACGATTTCAAATGCACAATTTCACAGACCCTTCCAAGTCCCGAACTCTGACCTGCGATGACACTTGTCTTCCACTTAACTGCTATGGCTGTGGGACCATCGCATTTCAGGATTTCGTGACTCCCCCTGCTGTGATTTTCTCATCACCGAGAATTCTGAATTGCCGAACCCCGATTGGCGTAACTGCTCCTCAGCAAACAGACGCTCTCACCAGGACCTTCTTCGACTCAGGCCCGAAGAGCTACTATGCCCCTCAGATCCCGTATCAGAGCCTTTAGTCACCCACAGGATACTCTGATGATCTCCCGGCAGTCGTCTTGGGAAATCGGGTTTCGCGATATCGCGAACCCTGAGTGCACTTCTCGTGCAATTCAAACCTCCGAACCCCAATCTCCAATGGTCAACGGTCAACGCCTCCGTCCGGTCGGGGTTTTCCCTATCAGAAAATTAGCACCTTTGATGTTGCGATTCACTTGCCTCACAAACATTTGAACCACGAATGCCAATATGCACGTGCGCAAATCCCGCGCCACGTCACCTCCTCTCTCTCCCTTATCGGGAATCGTGGGATCATGATTTCACCGATCGAAATTCCTTGCAGTGAGAATTGTCGAATGCCGAATCCCGACCTTGAGGGATCTGATGCCACGTGTCCCTATGATGATAGACAGCTCCTGTTAAATCAGGAAAATCGCTACTCGTGATTTCAACAACGATGAAATTCTTACCTCGTCAAACGCCGAACGCCGAACCCTGATGGGCTTTGATCCATTCTGCGCCTATGGGTTAACTTCCCCACAGCTTCTCCACAATCTGACGGTCGGCGAGAGTTCGCATTCCTCTCCTGCAAACCCTGTCCACCGATTCTCCTTCTTAGGGATTTTTTTTTGTTCCAAAACTTTTCCTGTTTGGAACTTCTCCCGGGTCTATTCCCACATTACCCACAATGGAACTATCCCTCTTGAGCTAAATTCCTCTGACTCCTTCAGAGACTTTGCATGCGCTGCTCATGCTCGACCTCCAACAACTCTCAAAGTATTGAGTCCTTCAGGCTTTGCGCACCTCCTGCACCGAAAATCCTTCAACTCCTTACTCAGAATCACAACTCTAAGTCTTCTCTATTCTGTGGACACCTTAGACGACTTCAAGGTTAAATCTGTACTCCTGAACCTTAGAACAAAAGTCACCTCTATCTAAACCATGTATTCACGCACTCCTTATAGACAAATTCCACTGCACTCTATGCAGGAATCTCTAGTTCAGATTAGAGAAACAATTGAAACTAATTTCCCTTTCCTTTCACAGATTTCAAATCAACTATGAAATCACATACGCAGCATATCAAAGAAAACGCATGACAGAAAGCAAACATACATGAGCATAATATCAACACAGAGAAACAACACAAACCATGGAATTGAATCAAAAGCTCTCTTCTATTAATTCAATCTGTACATGGGTGCTCTCCGCAAGTTCTCTGCTCTACTCTTCTCTTCAGAATGCTTGATAATTCTGAATAATACAATAATACAAAGGAGGGTGCCTATATTCCGTTTGCCCTCTCAAATTCTACAACTATCAAATCTACAATTAATTTCTATCTAACAACATTAATTCTAATAAATGCCTTCCTATCTACAATACAATACAAATGTGCTTCTTTATGAATGACTTCATGAAGGAGCATCACTACAACTTCCAAAGAATTTCAAAATATGTGTGCTGGCACTATCCAGTTGTCTTTTCTGCTCCACACGCTGGCTTGCTTGATGAGTTCTCGATGCTCCTGCATCATACTCCTCGACTTGAAAAATATTCATGGGCTCCTGTCCGTGAGCTCCTGCATGGTGTGTCCATGCTTTTGGATAACTGCTTCTGTCTCCCATCTAGCATCCTCCACTGGGTGATTCTTCCATTTCACCAGATATTCAAAATACTTCTTTCATCTGGTTTTCTTACCCACTCGCTTATCCAGTATGCATTCCATCTGCGGTTTTTCTGCTATTGACATCTGTTTCTGCCACTGGATCACTGGTTCCTCAGTTCCAGCTTCTGCTTCTCCAACCCTGTATGGGTATAAATCCGAAACATTGAAAATTGGAGATATCCCGATGCCCTCTGGAAACTCAATTTCATAGGCATTTTTTCTAAACTTCTTCAGGACTCTGCACAACCCAATTTTCTTCAATTTGAGCTTGTTATATGTTCCCCTTGGGAACCTTTCCTTCCTTAAGTGCACCAGAACCATATCACCAACTTCAAACTGAAGTTGTCTCTTCTGTTGATCGGCTCTGCGCTTATACTCCTGATTTGATTTCTGCAGTCGCTGCTTCACCTTCGTGTGAAGTTCCTCCATCGCTTCAGCGAATTCTTCAGCGCTCGCGCTGCTAGTTTCAGCCTGTCCTGACTCCTTGAGCTCAGAAACTCCCCTTGGCTGTGTACCATACAAAATATGGAATGGGCTTTTTCCTGTACTCCGATTCACCGAATCGTTGTACGCAAATTTTTCCAGTGGTAATATCTGGTCCCAACTGCTATGGTGCTTCGTCACCAAGCTTCTCAATAAATCCCCCAGACTCCTATTGACCACCTCGGTCTGCCCATCTGTCTGTGGATGGTAAGCTGAACTAAAAGCCAAATTAGTTCCCAACTTCTTCCATAGCGTCCTCCAAAAGTGACCTATGAATTTCGTATCCCTATCCGAGACTATGCTCCTCGGCAATCCATGCAATCTGACGATTTCTTTGAAAAACAAGTTGGCGATGTGTGTCGCATCGCTAGTCTTCTGACACGATATGAAATGTGCCATCTTAGAAAACCTGTCCACCACAACAAATATGGAATCCACCCCTCTTTGCGTCCTCGGCAAACCCAAAACAAAATCCATGCTAATGGCTTCCCATGGCCTTTCGGGTATGGGCAATGGATGATAAAACCCAGCATTCTGATTTCGGCCCTTCGAATGTTGACATATCCTACATCTGTCAACAAACCGTTTGACATCAACGCGCATCCCTGGCCAAAAATACAATTCGCTCAGCTTTGCGAATGTTTTGTCATGTCCAAAATGACCTGCTAAG
>CBVK0102096795.1:0-17187 GCA_900067695.1 Picea abies | reverse complement strand
AGTGGAAATCTGTACCTGATGGTGATTTTATTTATTGCCCTGGAGTCTGTACACATTCTCCAGCCTCCATCCTTCTTTGGACTTAGTACTGTCGGAACAACACATGGAATCATACTCTCTCTGGTCAGTCCTTTATCCAGCAGATCCTGGACCTGCCTCTTGACCTCCTCGTTCTCCTGAGGTGTCAACCTGTACGCTGCCTTATTCGACAAACTTTCTCCGGGTATGAGATCGATGTGATGACTCACACTCCGCATTGGTGGCAATGAACGAGGTAGTTCATCCATGATGATATCAACGAACTCTCCCAGCAGTTCCTGAATTTCGTCTGGCAAATCGTCCACTCTTGTGCTATTCAGGACAATTCTCGGCTTCCTGACCACAAAGAATTGTGGATCTTCTTTCTTCTCCATCTCTGTGAGAAGTTCCTTCCCACTCATGAGAAGTATTGTGCTGTTTACTTCTGACTTCACTTCTTTATATTTTATCGGAAGCAATTTATGCATTCTCCCATCCTTTTCCAAGGTATATGTGTTCATCCTCCCATCATGAACCACATTTCTGTCATACTGCCATGGTCTACCCAGCAATATATGACATACATCCATGGGAATGACATCACACATAATCTCATCATTGTAATTCCCTATATTGAATTTAACTAAGCATTGTTTTGTAACACTTACCCGGTGTCCTTTCTATAGCCATGAGACTTTATATGGACTCGGGTGCTTAGTTGTTTCCAGCTCCAGCTTTTCCACCATCTCGGTTGAAACGATATTATCGGTGCTCCCGCTGTCCACAATGACTTTGCATTTCCAGCCCTTGTCTGTGCAAGCTGTCCTGAACAGTCTGCTCCTCTGTACTGAGATTTCCACCTCTTTCTCAGGTGTCAAAAGGATCTTATGTATCCCAAGCGATCTTCCGCTGTCTGCATCTTCGTTCTCAGCATCACGCCTCTGCGCCTCAGTGATGCGAGTTTCCCCTCTGTCCATTTTCCGGTCTGGAAAATCAACGACTTTGTGTTCGTCCTTTCCACATGTAAAACATGTGATGATTCCTCTTCTGTGTCTTCCTCTACCTCGGGTACAAGGAAAAGTGTTGGCGTCAGCATATCCGCCACCCTGCTCTGTATGCTACCTCCTCGACTCAGCATATTGCTGTCCTCGCTGTGAGGATCCACCTCTCTCCATTTTACCCTGAGGTTTCTTCCACTCCTCCTTGGGCTTCTGAGTTCTTTCTTGGGCAATGGTCTTGCCCCTGGGCTGACTTCTGCCTCGCCCTCACTGACCTTGTTTTCAGCTCAGCTTCTCCTCGGCTTTCAGAGCCATCTGGTAAGCATCCTCAACTGTCCTGATAGTTAGCATGCTTAGCTCATCCTGAATGTCATACCTTATACCATTCAGGTATCTTGCCACCTTTTCATCATCGCTCTCCCGATGACCTGCTCGAATGTTGAGCCTGTAAAACTCCTCGGTGTACTATTTCATCGTCATCAACTTCTGTCTTAGGTTTTGCATCCGCCTGAACAGTGTGATCTAATAATCTCTGGGGATGAATTTCACTTTCATCTTAGTGATCATCCGGTCCCAGCTCTTGATTTTCTGTTTTCCTTTGCAGCGCCTATTAGCCGACAACTCGTCCCACCATAAGGCTGCATGTCCCTTCAACTTGGTAACATCATGCCTTACCTTCTCATCCTCTTTGATATCCTCATAGTCAAAGTAGGTGTCGAGTGCTCGGATCCAATCCAACAAATCTTTTTCATCCAGACTCCCCTCATAGACGGGAATGTCCATTTTTGTCTTTGAGCTCATTCTGGAGATGGCTCTAATCAACCGTTCGGTTGAAGCATCCTCTGCTGAGACCTCTTCTTCCTGGTGATCGCGACTGTTCCCCGAGGAGCGAGGAGGGTTCCACCAGGCCATTTTACTAGGCCCGAAGAGTCAAAGAACTCTTCCAACTCCTCTCGGGAGTTCTTACTACCCATAGTAATTCCTGCCGCGATCTCCCTTCGCTTATCGGGAAATCAGGTTTCGCGATATCGCGAAACTCATTTACACGTTCTCGTGCAAATCAAAACTCCGAACCTCGAGCTCCGATGGTCAACGGTCAACGTTTTCTCTTCCGTCGGGGATTTCCCTACCGGGAAATCGGCGCATACAATGTTGCGATTCACTGCCTTCGCAAATCCCTGAATCCTGAACCCCGATGACATGTGCGCTATCCCACGCCACGTCACCTTTTTCTCCGTACGATCAGGAATCACGGGATCATGATTTCGCTGGTCGAAATTCCTTTGCAATGGAAACTGTCGAATGCTGAATCCCAACCTCTCGGGATCTCGTGCCACCTATCCCATGGAAATCAACGGCTCCGGTTAATTCGGGAAATCGCTACTCACGATTCTGACGAGTATGAAACTCTTTCCCTCGCAAACCCCGATATGCCGATATGCGATGGCTCTTGATTCCTTCCTGCGTCTACGGGTTAAATTCCCCGCGACTTCTCCACGATCTGATGGTCAACGGGATTTCGCGAATTCCTTCTGTGAACCCTGTCCATCGATTCTCCTTCTTGGAAATTTCTCTGCTCTAAAGCTCCTTCCAGTTTGGAACTTCTCCGGAGGTGTGTTCCCACAGTATTCACGGTGGAAACTATCCCTCCTGAGCTTGATTCCTCTGACTCCGTCAGAGATTTCACCCATGATTTTCTCAACAGACCTCCAACATCTCCTAAAGTACTGGATCCTTCAGATTCCGTGCACTCACCTGCAGCAAAAATCTTCCACTCTCTTATGCTCAGAATTGCCACTGAGGCTTCACATCCAGCCTGCAGTTCTCCTGCATGGCTCTAATAAACCAATTCAACTTTTGGGTAGATGAGAATAAGAGTTTAACTGTCTGGCCTCATCAACACACTCTATGTGGATGAATTCAACTGCACTCTATGCAGGAATCTCTTGGCTCAGACAGAGAAACAATTGAAACTCATTCTCCTCCCTCTCACAGAATTCAGTTAAGGACTCTGAAATCACATGCACGACATATTCAAAGCAAATGCATACAAGGAAACAAGAACTCTTGAGCATATAACCAACACACACAGAGAAACAACACTAGACATGAAATTGAATCAAAATCTCACTTCTATTAATTCAATCTGTACATGAGTGTTCTCCACAAGTTCTCTGCTTGCTCTTCTCTTGCTCCTGTTTTCCTCAATAATTCTGAATGAATACAATAATACAAAGGAGGGTGCCTATATTCCGTTTACCCTCTCGAATTCTACAACTATCAAATCTACAATTAATTCCTATCTAACAACATTAAAATTAATAAATGCCTTCCTATATACAATACAATACAAGTGCGCTTCTTTATGAATGGCTTCATGAAAGAGCAACGCTACAACTTCCAAAGAATTTCAAAATTTGTAGGCACTATCCAACTGTCTTTTCTGTTCCACGCGCTGGCTCGCTTGATGAGTGAGCGATGCTCCTGCATCAGTACTCATCATGGTAACACGAAAAGCGAAACCCATGGAGTATCCTTTAAGCTCTTTTCATGCTCCATAAAAAAGAAAAGATTGCCGAGCGACCTTGTTCTTTTCACACTCATAAAAGTATTTGAAGAAAATGTTTGACGGGCGATAGTTTATCACTTTTTCAGTCTTGTCTAACTACTTTACGAAAAAGGAACTGGGAGAGTTCTCTTTAAGTGTTTTTTAGACTCTCAAAACATGAAAAACCCCGAGTTTTCTATCTTTGGACTCGTTAAAAAAACATCGAAAGACCCACACGGGACTGAACCACTCCTTCTTAGGGTTCATTAAACATACTCCAAGGGACTTGTCCGAAGGATGAGCTTACATCAACAAGCATATGTTATCCTCCTCAAGATTGCGTAAAAATAAAGAGGTACTCCCCAGAAATGGTGGGGGGAAATTTGGGAAAGAAACGTGTCTTTGTATTTGTTTTAGTGGCAGTAATAGTCGCTCTTGAACATGATACCCCCCTTCATCATTTGAATCCGGGTTGAGAAATCCATTTGTCTCTCATCTGACTTTCTGCAAGTTCATATCTTGGGTTGTCTTTGAGTCAATGCTACCAAGACCATTGTTGTGTCATCCATATGTTCAAGAGAATTCCAAACAATCCCTCTATTGAGTCGTCCATATGCAATTGTCAATTCCTACCATGTCGGCCTTCCCTATGTCAGTTTCAAATAATTTTCATACTTTGATCTACCTTAAATCTGTTACTTATTTCATGTCATTGATGGGGGATACATCAAGGCCCTCCTATGACAAGTCTTTTCCTGTCAAATTCAACTCATCATCTAGGAATAAGACTTAGAAATCATTTAGTACCTTAGAGCCTTCATGCCTCAATGACAAGTTTCTTCACTTTTGAGAGTGGGTTCACATCATTGGTCCCTGATCGGAAGATTCCCTTAAGTGTTCGACTTCATCTCATCATTCGTTGGATTGTACTAAGGTACCTTGGGAGTCATTGACATCAATGGTGATTTCCCTCTCACTTGTTAGTGGTTTCCATCAATGAACGATAATCAAGTGGTTTCTACCATGTTCAACTCCAACACTTGTAATCGCATGGTTAGATTCATACTTATGGACGACAGGATTGAAGACCCTGGATCTCCTCATTTTGGTCCAGGTAGCGATGGAGTATTTATGATTTGTATTGACACATAGATCTAATTTGTATGTCTCATGGCTATGTCCTGATTTCAAGTTTGTTAACACATATATCCACAGTGTATTCTTGGTGGCTATGTATCATCTTGATGACATGCATCCACACTGTATAATTGGCGGCCATGACTAAAATTTATGATTCAGATCACTTGTCGTCTGAGCATGGGAATGCCTACCTCAGAAATGGTATAATATTGTGCAGATTCTTGATTATTTGCAGGTTCCCGATTGGTGCACTCCTTGTTCCCAACACACACATGCATTTAACAAAGTATTTCGGCTATCACAAGTTCCGACCTCATACTTTGGGGGGCATTCTATTACACATTATTTTGGTCACTTTGATGATGACTCTACAAGCATGTGTTCAGGCTCTCAAAACAATCTTTTACATGAGAAAAATGACTGAGTTCTTCCTCTACAAGGCATGTTTTTAGAATGACGCCATAGGCTGACAGTGGTACACAGTGCAAAAATTCTTGATTTCCGCAGGCTACTCTTTACTTGGCTCGTGGGGTTTCTGCAGGCTGCTATATAGGCAGGGTGTGACGAAATTTGAAACTAAGGAAAGGAAGAATTTCATGAAGTTTCTAAAAGGATAATCTTCTAGAATGTGAGGAGGTGTCCGTATGGTTGTGATCCTACTGGCTTCTCTGATTTGGTGGGATCATCCTCATCCTTTTAACCACTTCACCTTCTCCTATATAATGATGGGTTTCTCATGGAAAAGGTTAAGCAAGTTTGAGAAAAGATTTGCTGAATGAATAGGATAAAGACTGTGTGAAGGATCTTGTTACAACTGATGCTTGAGGTCTCCATTTGTCCATCAAGCTTTTGTGGACCATATTCATACAAATTCAAAGCAAGTGTATGTGTGTGTTGGAACAAAGGACCACTAAAATGGAACTTGCAACACCAAGGCAATTTGGTTGTATTTTCCGCTTTTACTTAATGTAATATAGTGACATGTTTCTTTCCCATAAAATCATTAGCATTTTATTACATGACTCCTTGATCACATGTTTAGGTTTTCATTGAATCTATTATTGTTTCTTTCACTTCGGTTGGTTTGTGTCATTGCAGATCTAATCTCACAAGAGAACCGGAGCGAAGCATGGACAACAAAGATATAAGGAAGCAATATCTAAAGGTATGTCATCCATTCCTTCTTTGGTAGTAAATTAAATGATAGTAACTTAGGCAAAGCGTCATGTCCTGTCTTGTTTTGTTCTAGATCCAGGTGGATCTAGGGATATTAGTTTATGTCCGCATTCACCAATTTATCCAATAACACCTGATGACTGGAAATGTCAGTGGAGCGATGGTCAGCTATATACCAATGACAAGGAAACCATGTGACCGACATTAGGGACTTCAAAATACCGACGACCTGTAGGTGTTTTAAAAATAAAAATAAATGAGCTCTTTCCCTTTAGCACTAACGGTCCTAACGGTTCCAGTATTAGAAAAGTAATAAACCAAATGAAATAAATTGACCGAAGACCTTTATACTTTTCAAAATTTGTGGGGGTGTGAGAAAATGGTTTCAAGGCAATCCACCTTTCGTTCCACAATGCACCCGATGATGCCACGTGCCCTCGGGATAAAACCGTGGTTTGAATTGCATGACCTCTTTTTGGTATTATACTCCGTGCAACTTCAACCTCCACAACTGTTCCCGACCATTGATCTCGACAGATCATGATCAATGACATTTTGGGCCCGATCAACTTGTATATTCCGCTAGATTTAACTATTCCCTGCTATCTTTAGACCTCTTATTTTATCTGGTTTCCAAACCCATTAGCACTTTTGCCAATTTTGGAATCTTGACCTTAATTAATAAATTTTTTATTGGTGACTAACAGGGCCAATCTCCTTAGGAACTTCCATTGGACCATAGTCTTTACAATCCACATCAGTGGAATTGTGTGGAGAACCTTATACTTCTTGAGAGGATCCAACAAGAGTATGACCAAGACTTGAGGAGAGAGACCTAACCAACCTCTAAATATCACCTTCAAGATTCAAGATCCTTAAGCTCAACCTATTGTAGCTTTGTTCTACCTATGAAGAAGCACTTTCTATTTTCTTGTTCATAAGGGCTATCATTTTGACTTACTCTGCTTGCAGCTTTATTAAGAACATGTAAATGATATCATAGACTGTCTCAACAACAATGACTAAGAACCCTTCTTCAAATAGAACTTTACACCGAGTCTTCAAAATGTGATAAGAGATGATCACATTAACAATAATCATACTGAATATCTTATCAATAAGGATTCCTAGAACTATAAGCCCTTCCTTCCAACTATTAGCCACTATAAAGGCATATAATTTTGATCTAGCTTTACACCAAATATCTTGAGTAATCTGATAGAACCAAAACATGTGTAGTGTGGTCTCCTTAAAAGAACAAAAATGATAGTTACCATCCCCTAAGTTATAATTTTTGAGTCTTGCACAAGAGGTTACATCTCCTTCTAGGATGCCCCATCTAAACACCTTCATCTTGTTGTGGTAAGAGACTGTTTTAAGCTTTGTGAAGAGCGATTATCAGTCTCTCCAGTCAAGAGAGATAGGCCATCTTTCACATTAAGTTAGATAAATAAACCAAAGAATACAAATTCCTTCTCAAGGCCTAGCACAATGCATCCCATGTAGTAATGCATGTAAGAGTGTTGTTGGTAGATTATTATTTGATGACCCCCACATATATCTTTATATAAGTTTGGTGAGAATACCACTATGCTTAGGCAATTCCGTTTAAATGGTTACTTGCAAGGAGGAGGATATTCTCTTCTATCATATTTGCCAAGCTTTTTAAGTAGGCATCAAGGCTACAGATCTATGGATATAGAACATCTCTACACATTTGATCATCATATTTAGGTAATTAAATTTAGGTGTCTAAATAGAAAGTGGATCTAGAGGCCCTAGGTGTAAGTGTAAGGGATTCAGTGAAAATGTTGACTTGTCCTTGGAAAATGATGAATATGTTGGGATCTTAGTCATTAGATGAGAAAGTGATATGTATTAGGTTAAAATTATCCTAACACTATGAAGATCCATTGCAATAGATTTTATCAATGAGTGAATTGTAGTGGAGATCCTAGGTCTGGATTTGGATAGAGTTCATGCCGATCAAGGTGTTTGAGAGGTAAGGAGAGGGACATTGTAAAAAACTTGTGGAAATATTTGAGGAGAGACATACTACACATATACTATTTACTATGGCGATGGAAATATTTTAGGAGAGACATACAACACATGTGGAAATATTTGAGGAGAGACATATAATATTTACTATCATGATTATATTAAAATCATTATTAGTCCCTGTAGAAACCATCAATGCATAAATACTTAAATACTTAATGAAAGATTACAATATAAAGACTGGTTTGCATAAGCCATCAATGCATAATATTAAAACCTACGCATACACTGCACCAGCCCATCACTCAAGAGGAAAGAACTATATGATAGTGACCATGAAGGAAAAACTTGCCATACAATTGCCACATATTATACAATTACCACATATTAAACCATAGTTAAGCATTTCATGCTACTCTTGAAATGAAAATTTAAAATTCATAATTTGTTGTTATATCGTCATATTATATTTAGTTTTTAGAGGAATTTCATCCACAAAAGCATGATTCTTACTTACATGCCATATCCATACCTTTACTAAACAAATATACATCAATTGCCTAAAATATTCTCTCGATGATCGCATATTCAACCATAATTACCCATAATTACCAATTGATTGGATATTTCAAGTACAAAGGTTACAGAACTGGAGGAGCCATAATCAAACTATCATTTCCATTTCCAAATCTACTTGGAAGTGACTAAGTTGCCATGCATCCCTTGTTATATATGCAATGAAATAATATATGAACCATATGAGAGAGATATGACAAATGAACAAAGCAGAGTTTGAACAAGCTAAGGTAAATAGTGAACAAATAACTATAAAACATTTTTGAGGCATAGGTTGTAAGGATATTTTTGGTGAGCTCAAAGCTATGATATTTTCTATGCGATCCAAAGCGTTGTATGTTGATGCAGCTAAGATTATTGACCTAAAGCCACTCTTGTACCTTATCTATCCATACTATACATGCCACACTTTAAACAATAGTTGTCTTTTTTGCACATTCATTTGTTAGTTATTTTACTATGATGATTGGTACACAATTACTTTAAGTTCACCTGCAATTATCTGTGTTGACATATGAAAAATTTGTTAACCTATTTTCAATGATTTTGTTAGCATTCTTGGGTGTCATTCATTATCAACTAGTGCATGTGTGATGCAATATGCAATTTTTGTAGGGAGAAATTGTTATGTTGTACTTAGTTGAATAGGTTTTGTAACCTAAAAATACATTAAGGATGGTTGGGAGTGTTTATATGAGTGTGTAACACATAAATCAACATATCCTGGAAAGGATTAGAATTGCATTGGTTTTCAACTGCACAGAAGAATTCCGCCTCCTTCCCAACATGGTATCAAATCCTAGTTTGATATCATTATGGAAATTTATAAATATGTATCAAGAGTAAATGTATTTTGGTTATTAAGCAAGGGGGAGAATTTTGTTGACCTCTTCAAGAATTCCCCTATTAGAGATCACATGGGATGGATATAACTACTCCGTTTGGAAATTCCATATACAAAATGTGTTAATTAAACATAGGCTATTGAATATTGTAGATAGTAAGGAAGTTTCTCCGACTAAAGAAACATACTGATTTAGTGAAGTTTGAGGCACATGATGAAGATGCATAGTATATCATAATTTCTAGTGGGGTAGATCATATCATTCCTCAAACTAGGAACATGAAGAGTTCACATAATATATGAACCGCACTATAGAATTTGTATGAGATCTTGAATAAATTGAGAGTCTTTACTTAGGTAACCAGTTGTAGGTTTTGAAACTTGGTGAAAAAAATAATGCTGTTGACTATGCGATACACATACAATATGTATGCGACCAACTGGTTGCAATTGGTGATAAAATGGACCCAAAGGATTTGGTTTCTTTGAAAAAAATATTGGTTGAATGAGGTATTTCAATCTTTTGTAACCAATTTGAATGTTTCAGGAAGAATTGGAACACTTTTACTTGATTTTCTTGGTGGAATGTTACTCCAAAAAATAACAACACTTGAATAGGTCCAAAAGTAATTTTTTTTATCAAGCTCTCACAATGAAAAAAATGAAGAACATTCAAGGGAAGAAATTTGAGCAAATGAAATTTTGAGAAGGAAATTTGCAGAATGAAAAGACATATTGACAAAATATTGTTGTGTGTTACTACTGTAAATGTAAAGGATGTAATGCGCAATATTGATACAAGAAAACACATGAGTAGAGTAAGAATCATTCATTAAATGTGAAAAAGAAGAATTATGATAAAAACACAGAGGAAGGTGCACATATCACATCAATTGTTGTGATTGATACTTTCAAAGATGCTTGGTACATTGACTTTGGTGTGACCAGACATATGATTGGAAGGCGTAATCAATTTGGCAAGTTTGAACCACTACATAATGAGATAAAAATTTGGCAATAAAAGGACCCCAAAGATTGATGGTGAAGGTGATGTACTTGTG
This sequence comes from Picea abies, assembly GCA_900067695.1. Lineage (NCBI taxonomy): Eukaryota > Viridiplantae > Streptophyta > Pinopsida > Pinales > Pinaceae > Picea > Picea abies. Next base: position 6,825 of record CBVK0102096795.1, on the reverse strand, counting down.
TTTCTACATATAGGTGAGACATGTGACATCGACAAAGAATTAGATTTGAAATTTGAATTTGAAGATAAAATGCACATGATAATTAAAATTCAAAACAGATATGCACTCATAGCTCAAGTTACGGAGAAGATGGTATATATCAACTGTAAGGAAAATAAATTGGTGCTAATTGTGCATTGGCAACAACAATTGACTCTAGAAGAGTATGTCATTGAAGGTATGGATACTTAAGTTTCTCTAGTTTAACTTTACTACATAAATTGAATATGGTGTGTTAACACTCTATAAATTTGTTTTGGTTGAGAAAACAAATGACAAAGGTAACCTACAAACCACTTTGGAGATGGTCACTAGCCTACTTAGCTCAGAGAGGGCTCTCTCCTATCACTTGGTCTCTAAGAGATAAGTTTTCTTTAACAAGTTGATGACTAGGTTTTGTTGTTTTGAAAGGGTTTTTTATGATTTCGCTAGTAAGAAAGGGAGGGATACTTAGGGCTATGAAGTCAAACTTCTGAAAACAAATGAAAGCATTGACTGATAGGTAGAACTCTCCATAGGATAAAGGCTAAATGAGGTAATGAGTCTGAATTATAAATTGAAATTTTTAGGGTGTAAGAAGAAAGGAGAACCAATAATTGCACCAGAGCATCAAATAAGATGAATTCTGAAGTTAGGAAGAACTTAAACACAATTTAAATTGCTTAAGTCGAGAGCATCACAAGATGAATTCCAGACCTTTAAATATCCAATTTAAACAGGAGACAGTGAAAATGAAATCAAGAACACATGAAATACATACGAAGACAGAAGACGAATATTAGACCACCACCATTAGAATCCTTTCCTATAAAGTTTAGGGCATCTGCATGTGCATTCCATTCAGATTTAGAAAATTACATTCAAGTTCCGAATAACTATATTTCATGCCCTTGCACTTTTTACAATGCCCCATACATTCAGAACTCTTAACATTTATACAAACTCAGTTCCTTCGGTTTGAAACCGATTACAATAAAATAAAAAATAAAATGTTTCATTTTGAAACCGATTAAAATAGAAAATAAAATGTTTCGGTTTGAAACTGATTACAAAATAGGAAATAATCATTTTGGTTTGAAACCGATTACGAAAATAGGAAAGAAACCATTCACAAAATCTGGGGTTCGACCCTTTTGGTAGTTCGGTCCTTTTCTTCACCATTTAACTTTGCTTCAACCTTTCATATAATTTGTTGTCCTTTATTGACATCTAGACATCATATACTAGGCCCTTGAAAATTGCATTTTGTCTTACCCAACCAAACTATTTACTTCCACTACAAATCATAAGGAATGTTGTAATTCGTCATCTCGTTTATTCGAATCTCTAAGTCAATGCAAGAATCATATGACAAGACTGACAGTCCAAGCTTGATTTATTTGAACTGATTCAGAATCTCAAAGTTAGTAATCAACTGGTCAACTAAAGTGACTCCTTTCAAACTCTCCTCCAGGGTTTCAAAATTAGAATGATCCATTCTGGACTGAGTCAAATGAATATTGTATTCTTCTTGTTCATACCATTTTCCATTGCCATCCCAAAATGGTGGAAGACCTTTGATAAACAATTCTTCAAATAAATCTTTAAACTCTTGTACACTCTGCTCCATATGTGTTGCTTTCGTTTGAACTAATTTCAAAAGGTTATGTTTGGTGATAACCCTCCTGGCCCAAATAATAAATGTAGTTCTTTCCTTAACTCCAATGGTTTGAAGGTCTGCAGTAGGAACAAAGTTGAGTAAATTTATGGCGTTCTTGGCCCATTCTGATGGATTTTTGGCTAAGTTTTCATTCACAAAAGAACACTTATGTCTGTCTGTAATGGATATGTTGTCTCTATCCTTAATGAAATTCAAATATGATCTGAATTTGGAAGCTTCAACAACTATAAAATCCCAAATGATATGATTGGCCCCTTGTAACAAACCTTTGCCTCTTAACCTCACTTTCAATTTATTTATTCTCTCTTGCAATACTGGATTCTCCTTTTGAAATTGAGCTATCCTTTCATCTTTTGCATGCATCTCCTGCTTCAATTTCTCTATACTTTCCTTAAGTCCTTTGATTTCTCCTTCCTTCAGGCTAACTCATGACATAGCCTAGACAATTTCTTCAGTATTTGATCCAATTTCTGCAGTAGGAGCTGAAACCATAGCCTTATTTAGCAATTCTGTCTTTTCCTTTGACCATTTCACCTTTTCTTGTTCCAACAACAACACCTTATCTTTGTAATCTAGCGTCTCTTGATGAAGTGTTGTATTTTCTTGTTCCAGAACTACCAATTATGTTGTTTGTGGATTCTCTGTAGCAAGCATTTTCAATCTCTTCTTCAAACTTTGAATTATTTTGTCTTTCTCATCTAATGAAGACGTCACCCCTTGGGAACCTTCAGACTCCAACCTATTAACCTAAGTTTTCCAATCTTTGTTATATGCCCTTTCTTACCTTAATTGTCTTTCCAATTTTTCTGCATAAGATGACAATTTTGAATTCTTCAAGTTCAAACTCAAGAAATCAAAATATAACAGGTCACTAGTTTGCTTGTGGAATTTGAACTTGTCTAGGGCACTTATGTTGTCATATTTTATATTTATCTCAGAAACTTTGTCTTCTTCTGCAACTGCGATGTTAAAGGTCTTATTTTCAACATCTCTTACTGTGAACATAGAATATTTATGCTGAGACACTGTTTCCACTTTAGGGAATAAATCCTTAATCTCACCCAAAGATATATTTCCCTTCTCAACATACTGTTTTTCCAAATATTCCCTAGACTAATAAGATGACACCGATGTTTCATCAAAAATATATTTCTTACTGCAAAAGGTTCTTGAGCTTCCCTCACTTTGGCGTTTATTTCCTTGTTCAATCTCTACAGTGCTAGTACCACTTTCCACCATATTTAGATTTGCTTGATCCCTGGACTCTTCATCTTTTAAATCCACAATCTGTGCTGGATGTGTAACCTTCATCTTCTTTTTGACAGTCTGTTGGTCATCAATGTCCATAGCCTCTGAAATGCTTCTCTTGATGTAAACAATTGTTTTAGGAACTTTAATCATCGACTTTTGAGGAGCTTGTTGTGTTTGAATTGGCTACAGGATTACTTCCACTTGCTGTGTTTGAATTGGCTACAGGGTCACTTCCACATCAACATAGACTTATAGATTCACTAACCTATCAAAACCTTCAACCTATTCATGCTCATAAGGATAATTTTTGTTCAGCTGTCTTCTTTTGGATATGATTTGGTGTGGATCACACCTTCTTACCTGTAACTGTGAAAAACCAAACTCTTTGAGCTTTGCTTGAACCTGAGATAAACATGATATGGAATTGACAATAAAGGGGACAATGACAAAAGGGAACTTAAGGTTGGAGGCTCTGTGAAACTTTAGGAAATTCTCTATTTCATATATAATTCTCTGCCTTGAATTCAAGGGAAAATATTATAGGAGTTAGAAAAATAGGTAATAAGTAAGGATATTCATGACAACCATAAACCCATATTACTGTTGAATGCATGAATAATAATCAATCTCCCACTATGTTCTCTAGATTTGGTTGTAGATAACTTCTCATGTCATCCAAAACTCTAGGCAAGCTAGTATTGAAAATCAGACTATAAATCTTGGACATAACTTTGTTAATGAAGATGATCAATATAATTCTTTTTCATTCGGTTGACACAAATGTTGCTTTAGGAAATTCTATGTTGTTACTTGCTAGGAAAAGTTTCAACAGATAAGTATAGTATCTGAAATGCCTCAGGGAGTGGAAATTCACTAGCTGTTTATGAATAGTATCAACTAGGAATTTATCAAAGTTAATACAGACTGACAGACCAGACTCAGACTTGAAAAAGGTCAAAAGGAAACCGAGCATGACTTCCACCACATACTTTTCATTGTATAACCCTAAGACTTGACTCAATAAGAAGCAGACCCACTGGACTTCAATGACCATTAGATTGACATTCAATGACACATACAAACTTTCTGAAAACTATTCAGGTTTGACAATTTGCTGTAAAAATAGGCTTTGGACTTCTGATGGACATTCCCTACATACCCTAATCAATTTATCTTCATTGAATGGTTTAGAATTTGCATACAAAATACTCTGCTATACCAAGGGATTCTCGAATTGACAGATCTTCTATCCTACAGAAGACCTGGGACCCCTGTTTGATCAAAATCTGGACCAGGGGTCAAATTTTAGCTCAAAAATCAACGTTCTCGGAATTGCCTCAAAACTAATGAGAGCGTAGACCTCGTCGTCACGAACCCAATGCAACTTGGTTTGTCTCAAACAGACGCCGGGAGCGAGAGATATCGCGATCTGTTAGAATCGCTAAACAGGCAAAAAAGGACGCTGACTATGCAGTCCGTACAGTCCATACTGATGCTGACGTGGCATGTCCGTACGATGATGTGGTAGAGCTGAATGGAAGAGGTATGACCATTGATGTGGTAGGTGATTTGGCATTCATTTATTGGCTGACAGTTGGGTGAATGTTGTTGTGACACATGGCAGTTATTGGGCAAATGGTAAGGTGCCACGTGGCCCAATCATGGGCTGCCACGTGGCACCCCTTTATTGGCTTTTGGTTTGTTATGTAAAAGTTTATTGGAGTCCATGGGGTTCAACCCCCGGACCTCCCCACCGGTGTAAATCCCTAACAAAGACCGCCCGACCAATACACCCACACTTTGATTCTTACCATATAACCTTTTGCAATATATTTAAATTCAAACCTTTGTTATGTGGGCGGGGGGTCGGGCTGGGGCTTAGCCCCAGCCCGTGGTCTTTTGTATTGTGCCATATGACCATTCACCATATGGTGGGCATGCGCGTGGGAATGTATTTCAAATGGAGCCCCCAGTCATGCGCTTGTTGTGCCATGTGACCACAACCAGAGTTTTCAAACGGTTTTGTAACGGTTAGCCATTTTTCCAAAGCGCGAGGTCTTATGACTCCCATATGCCCAGGTGCTAGGCGGTTATGGGCTGGCGCACCCATAACCATCCTACACTTTGAACCATTGGCGTAGTTGCACCCGGTGCTGGGTTTTCATGCTTTAAATTGCGTGTGTGCCAGGTTCATGGAACAAGGGTGCGTTTTGTAGATGCAGAGACAACAAGCTTGAAGGAAGAGAATGGTAGGAGGCCTATCTTTCTCATTTTTTGGCCGATTGAGGTGTTGTAAAAGCCCAGCTAGGGGTTTTGGGACGTTATAAATCCATTGGAACTATTTTCACATCCATTTGAAGACTTCTTTTGCAGGTTTTTAGCCATTGAAGTTTCAGCAAGCTCCAGGGAGCTTGAAGCCCTCATTGATTGAGGACATGTTTTGGTGAGTCCAAGTTTGTTTTCTGTGACTGAATAGTCATTTTTGGCTAATTGTTATGCTCTGAACACATTGGGATAGGTTTCAGAGGCTTTTGAGGACTTTTACAAGTGTTTTTTCGAAAGAGAAGCTCAGGGAAGCTTATGGCCACATGTAGAAGAAGTTATGCCCGGATGAGCCATGATCCGTTTTCAGAGTTTTATTAGTCATTTTTGGGGTTTTTATGTATTCTGATCCCAATGGTACAGCCATCATTTCCATTGGAGTTGATCAGCAACTTGTAAAATAATCTTTGAAAAATTAATCCTAGAGAGCCAAGTCCATTGATGGAGGCTCAAGGAGATGTAGCCCAGAGAGGGGTGAACTCCTTTATCAGCTTGTTCTTGTTGTGAGTTTGATGGTTTATTTGATGCAAGTTATGTTGCCGTGTATTTATTTAAAGTAAATATTTAACCATTTAAAAGAACATATCCTCACACATAATCATTTACAAGAAGATACATAAATTTGGCACATAATTTTATCTTGCATATTTTAACACATGAAGCAAGGTCTTGTAAAGTTTATTTTAGGGTGCTTGCATATCATAACAAGTCAGCCTTCTATTTTCAGATCAGGTGGTATTAGAGCATAGTTTGTTTTGCTCATGTGTTTGCCATTGATAGCTTGAGATTTAGCTATTGGTATTTGTGCAAGTTTTGTGTTGAAGTTTGATATCTTGCAAGGATAGAGGAAGCTTCAAGCATTGATAGTTCTCATACATCTTCATTATCCAAGTTCTTTCACAAAGAGATGTTGAAGGAAATTCTAACCATGAGAGATGTGTGAAGATAGAAATGAGAGCATTTCCCTTGAAGAGCAGTTGATGGCCATGAAGAAGGAGAAAGACCAGCTTCTGGAAAAGTTGCATGAGATGGAGATTCAACTCCATGAGGCAAAGGAAATCCTTACCAAGTACATGCATGAACATAAGGTATGCAATGTTAGTTTATCTTCTAATTCATCTCAAGATGAATGTTTTGGTATTTTTGAAAATCACACAAGAGGAATAGGGTCCAAATTATTGTTAAAAATGGGCTATGAAGGTAGAGGTTTGGGCAAGCATGCACAAGGCATTGTTGAGCCTATTGTTGTTGAAGAAAGACCCAAGTTTTGTGGTCTTGGATATGAACGAAGAGATGGAGAAAATTCCAAAGTCGAGGAGACAAGGGAAAAAGTTCCAAGAACAAATTTTGTTTCGAGTTCACCTCCTCAAGAAGGCTTTAAAGGTGAAAGTTCAAGAACTTCTGTTGAAAGTTCAATCCCTCCAGCATACAAGGCTTGTGTTCAAGATGAATGTGAATGTGTGAAACAAAAGAGTTGTGACAGTGATGAGGAAAAGAAAACTATTGTTGGTCTTCAAAGGAGAGCTTGTAACTCTTCAAATTCACCTCCTCAA